>NNCF01131693.1:80232-92102 GCA_002313205.1 Laupala kohalensis | reverse complement strand
GTATGTATATATATATATATATATATATATATATATATATATATATATATATATATATATATATATATATATATATATATATATATACATACATATACACACACTACGCCCTTTCCTAACCATATAGTTATAAATAAATACTAATAAACTTTATTGTTCAAAAAGCAGTTACAAACCGCGTATGACCACATGAAAGACAATAAACTAATTTACTTTGCGAAAGCAAGCAAAGGATCATCTCATCGATTCCGGTCAAGGTCCCAAAGGCAGAGGCGGATTTAACATTTCCGCAGGCTCCTAACAATAAAAAAGATAGTTCGGTACGTGTTATAATATTAACATAAAACAATAAATTTGTATTTAATAAAACACAAGTGTGTATTATTATCAAACCACAAATCACCAGAAAAAATTGTTGATAAATCATAACTATAAAATAACACTGAATTCGAGATTTATTATTTCAATCGATGCCGCCCCTAAGCAAGAGCCTAACAGCATATACAAAGTTCGCAATAGTATTTGTAGGAGTAATCTTAATTTGTAATAAGAAATTCGTTAAATCTGGATAATCTATGACTCGACTACCTCCGCGCGTTTGTCTCTGTGTGTCACTCTCTCTCTCTCTATCTCTCTTTCTCTAACAACGTGTCTTTGCAAACGAGAACAAGAGTGCAAAGACGCATGATCCGCTCGGAGCACGTGGCCCGTCATTAGAGGCAATAAACCCACCCACTGACAACATTGCTCGCTGGCTTGCAATGCGGTGGGGCCGNCATCCAACAACGTATCTGGAGCACGGCGCACATACAAGCGCGGAGAGTTGGTGGGAGAAGGGGGGAGGGGGGAGGGTGAGGGAGTGAAGTGAAGCCGTTTCGCACATTGTGTGGCTTACGATACTCCCCCCTCTCTATCACTCACTTCTCTCGAGTGTCATTTCAATACATACGAGCTCTACTCCAAGTCATGTTTCTTCGCTTCGAGAAAATTCAACTTAAGGAACATCAATTTCTTAGTTTATTTATATATTTATTAGTTTATTGTATAATAAATACCTAGCCTTATTATTCCCAATTCATGTGGGGTCGGCGAATGCGGATGGATATAATGCTTCGTTTTATGTAGCTGGGGAATACTAGGGTGCCGGATGCCCTTCCTGCCGCACCTCCCCTGAAGCGGTGATTATGAATAAAATGGGGTGAATGTTGTGGTGGAGGCAGGGGAAACGGGAAAATCCCGAGAAAACCTGCCGCGAACACCGTTCCGTCCACCACCTCGGATTCTACTTGGATCGGACCGGGTTTAAACCGGCGTCCCCAAAGGTAGAAGGCGAGCGCGTTAGGCACTACGCCACGGGTCGCCCTCTTAGTTTATTGTATATTAGTCTCAGTAAATTATTTTGTTGTCCTCAACGTAGTCTTGTACAGTTTGTAACAGCTCTCTCGACAATCAATTAATTCCATATTTCTTTATTCATTGTCAGTCTAATTGACTTGAAGTTGGTATAACGCTTGTGCACAATGTAGCCAACACTTAAGTGTAATGATATTTGTACCTCGCGTTATGTTGGCAGGACATTCGAATTTCCGAAAACTTAAATCTATCATCAATCCAATTCACTTGTTCTTGTGGCGCTATTCTGTTCATTCTGCATCGAGCGTGTGGAAAGAATATTACCGTGTCTTAGATTGTTATGCTCTCAACTTGTTGCTTTACAGTAAATGTTCGCTTTGTGACAGCTATAAATATTAATTTGGATGTAACTAAAATTCGTAGGAGTTGGCAATTCGTGTTAGGCAGCCATATTGCGTAATTTTCGTCAAAGTTACATGACTTGGAGTATACGTCGTCATTTTTGTACGGGAAAGAAAAAAAATCCTCATTCTCTTCACAAAATAGATCTAAATTTCCTTACGAATTTTTATGTTGGAAACCATTAAACAATTTGTCTGACGTTGACGGTGTTTCTCCTTCTTCAATTACTCTTAAATTAAAGTATTTTAACACTTGTATTTTTAATAACGTTTTATCGATAATTAAGGTTCGTGTTTGAGATAGGCATTTACCATCCCGGACTTTTTTGGAGAACTCTTTAAGGCAAACAATATTGCCACTCCTAGTTGTCTCCTATCTCTAGCCATTTGAGCAGCGTAAGCGAATATATCTCCTTTCTCTCGATTTCACCGACATTTATTGTCAAAAACCATTTCCATCTTTCTTATCATGCATTTTAAAAATAAAAGTTAGCCTATATTCATTCTGTACATTTAAACTATCTCCTTACCAAACTTTATCACGAACAGTGTAGTGGTTTAGTTGTGATCAGGAAGCAANTATATATATATATATATATATATATATATATATATATATATATATATATATATATATATATATATATATATATATATATATATATCCATTTTATCGACTCGAAACACATTAACTTTAAATCACTTTCATTTTAAATGAGAAGAATATATAAAGGTAGCAGCATTTTAACTAGTCTTTGAGGGCTGAGTACACGCGATCTTATAATGTTTCTACGCAGATACATGGATATAATTATATATAAATTGAATTAATTTTTAATCGACGATAGAAGTTATAAAACGGAATAAGTATTTAAAGAATTAGTAAAATTTAAAAAAATGATTACAAATATTACTCTGGATAACGCAGTGTAAAAGTTACTGAAAATAGGACGAGAAATCTTCAGAATTGGAAAATGGTTTAATATGGTCCCATCCTGGCCCGGGTTTTTCTCCGTTTTTCCTTCGGGTAGAGGCGGATTTATCATACAGGTTCTCTAGGCTTTGTCTAGGGGCGGGTTTATTGTAACAATAAATCGTGAATTTAGTGTTATTTCAATTCTTATGATTTTTAAACACTATACTCAGAATAATCTATAGTTCGATAATAACTTGTACATGTAAATTTTTAAACATATTTGCGTTAAATTACAAACATATTGACATTATATATGTATTATAACTCGCAGCTAACTTTTTATCTTATCTAGGAACTTTTGCTGAAATTTTTGAATCCGCCTCTGCCTTAGGGCCCTTGATCGGAATTGATGGGATGGTCCCTTGCTTGCTTCCGGAGAGTAAATTAGTTTTTTTCCCCTCCACGTGGTCATACGCAGTTTGTACTGTTTTTTGACAATAAATTTATTTATTTATTTATTATTTATTTATACTTGCCCATAAATGCCCTTTAAAACAATTTTTTAAAAGATAATTAACTGAAAAAAAAGTACCTCAAATAATAGCACATTATAGAATACGGAATAAGGAAAAACTCTCTACTGAAGTTTGTTAGCATGCGAGTGCTAAACAGTGGTTATTACCATTCCCTAGAATTCGTTTTTTGAAAAAGTCCTGTTGTAATGAGAATTAAAAACTATCCTTCTCAAAAATAATGTTTTTAAAAAAAATCTGAATGTATAATTACATATATTTCTAACCTCATGTAACCTTCACGTTGCGAAGAGACACATGTCCACATATGACGATCAATGGCCATCAATTACCATAAGCAGAAGAGGTTAAATACCTTGGCATACATCTGCATCGGAGGAAAAATTCCACAAGAGTCTTTTATGTAGGCAATTTTGTGATCTATAAATTTTATAATAACTATTTTTACGATAAAACGTATCTCTGAAGAGTAGTGTCAAAAAAGCTGTTGCAATCTGCGTAGGACCGCATGGGGATAATGAACTAAGTTACTCTCTATGAAGCAAGGGACTATCCCATCAATTACGATCAAGGGCCCAAGGGCAGTTGCCAATTTAATAGATATGATTTTTTTTACATCAAATACAAACTGTTATCAATTTATTATTCCATAAGTTATCGCAAGCATGATATAATGTGCAGTCAAAATTCGAGATTAATAATAAGTATTAAATGACATTCCCGCCTATGGAAAATCCTCCACTACCCGGAGGAAAACCGGAGAAAAACCCGGGTCAGGATGAAAGGGGCTACAGAGATTATGTATACAAACACGCGAAGGTTGTGTAGTAAGAAATAAATAAAAAACAACATGCATTAAAAAAGGAATTGAATCAGTATCTAGAGTAGTATAACAATGGCGTGACAAAGTATAAGAGAAATTAACATCACTTACGTCATATGAAATACAATATTTATTGGTAGATTGAATCTCTCATTAACTTCTTTTATTAAAGTAAGTAAATTCTTTTACATCATAGAAGCAATAATACATTAGAAAACTTTGAATGGATTCAATTGATTAATACCCTTTATATTTTTTGGAAGGGAATTATACAAAATTATTCCCTTCTTCAAAGATTTCGCAACGAAGTGCTGCGAGCCATCCTCGATGTACCTTATGTCGATGTATCTGTCGTGGGGTGAGCTGAGAGCTGATAAGGCCGATTCCATGCGAATAGTATTTCTTCACTGCACGGGGCGGCAGAAGATAATCGTCTTCACCTCATAGAGGCAGCAGTCACCGTCGTTACAATCGTCAGAATATCACTCGGTACGAAGAACGTGCTACGGAGCGGTAAGCAGCAACTGTTGACAGAGTTCCAGTGTGGTCGGTATCCAATATGGGAGGAGAAATAAGGGGTCGCTGTGGTCAGTACCCAAAGCAAAGCTTCTCTCATAGGGATTCGCCCCCACCCCCTCTCTTCCCTTCCTGAACAGTTGTGTTTTATGCGCTAGTCCAACGCTGACTCGTCTGATTCTCCTTTTGCCTATGCGCAAACGAGGCTCGTCGCCAACACGGCATGACGTTATTCCGAATTAAATTTCCCCCTAAGCGGTTAAAGATGTTATCTTTCGTGATAACTTAAGTGGAAGGGTGTTATAGTGGACCGTAGAGCATATTTTAAGCAATAAACTAGATGGCACTAGTGAAAAACAAAAAAAAAAAAAAAATTCAGTGCGAGTTAAGTCGCGAGAACTCAGTTACTAAAAAGAAACAAACTGACTATAATTTTGCAATTTAAACTACAAAGAAAATAATCTAAGCACCATATAATTACGACAAAATTAAGGGTTTAGGTCAGGCACTTTCTTCCCTTTACGGTTCATCTTATCCTTTTTTAAAATTTTAATTTTTGGACTAATTTTATTTGCAGTTTAATACACAAAACAATCATTAAATTATAATGGTAAAAAAAACGTTACATAAAATAGTAACTTTGTCAATTTTTGGGGTCCCGTAGGCCCGTAGTCCACATCTTAACCCCGGAGGTGCTCATCAGTGGCGGATCTATGGGAGGCGGGCGGCTATAGCCACCTCCATTGGACCTGAACTCTTAACAGATAAAATTGAAGTTGATAAATGACATACTTTGTAAACATGTTAACAGATTAATAATTATTAGTTATAATTGTTATTGTTATTAATAATACCTGATTAATAACTTTAATAAATAATTATTACTGTTATTAATAATACCAGTTTGTTAATTGTTATATATTTATTTGATACATTTTATTTAAAGGTAATATTTATAAAATTTGTGTTGTAAAACCATAATTTTTAAACAAAAATGCTCCTCGGTTACACCCCCCCCTTGATTACGGTCTAGATCCGCCACTGGTGCACACTAGGGGTGAATGAACTGGCAGAGTTCTGCGAAGTGTCGTAAGCTCTTAAACGCGGTTTTCCTTTGGAAATAGTATAATCCTTTAACGAACAAGTCAAACTATTAAGGGGAAGATGAGGTAACTAATAAACTAGCGTGCGCCGTGCATCTCTGATTAATAGGGTCGTTTAGACTCGCCGTGGGATTAGGTAATAGGAGTAAGCTGACCGCGTGCTGTGATACACGCCACGCAATTTTTCAGATGTCAATTCTGAGGTGAACTTTGAACGGCATTGTTCTGAACTAAACCTCAGCTATCAATTCTTCCAGACATAGTGGAATGTGACAGGTACGGTCTGAGGCACTTCCTATTGTATGAGCGAGCAGGCGACGGTCTTGCGTCCATACTAATGAAAGCGAATATTACGAAACGTCTGTGGCATCGGAAAAAATACTCGATGAAATTATTTCAAAAGACACTTCATAAGGGTTATTGCAAGTAAAATTCAAAGTATGGTAAACATTCACGAATTACAAGAGCAGAAAAGCAATTAAAGTTGTCTGCTAATCAGTAGATGTGAATCTTCCCTCCCATGATTGTTCACTGTAAAGATTATTGATGTGTCCGTCAGAGTTCGATTGCGGTGCTTGGGGCGGAAGGAGAATCCACTGAAGGTATAATCTACGCGACCGAATCGTAGATGGAAAATTATCTAAAGGTTGTGAATAAAATTGTTTTCAAATATATAACCTAAATGTGAAACAGAAACCACAGAATTCAGAAGTTCTATCTATGAACTTCGTTTATTTCTGAGTCTGGATATTGCATTTTCCTTGTGTCTGGATTTTAAAATAATTCGTAATACGTACGTATAAACACGCAACACTGAACTTGTGTATGTCTTCTTCGTGGTATTTAACTCAATACCACGAAAGTAGAAAAATATGGAAAGTAACGAATGAATTTAGAATATTATATAAAAATTCCGGGCAACACCGGGCAAAATGAGCTAACACGTTCAGACCGGTTGACGGGTGTTTTAATATTCACTGTAGGGTAAAATATATCAATCCTCAGTACCAATTTTTCTTTGAATGTTGATGTAAATTTTATTATAATTTTTTATCAACGCAAAAAAATATTTAATTTNGCAAAAAAATATTTCATTTTTTATTTGTGAATTGTCTTAAAATTTTGAACGTCCAGAAATGATTATTTTTAGTTTCTTATCAAATTACATGCAACGCCGGGTAGTTTTCCTGGTTTTTTATGTAAGAATCAACTATTATTTATCAACACGTGTACTAAATTTTAGACCTCGCAAAGCTAATATGTGAATAAAACCTTCTGGAAGTTGAACGGGCTCTTGCAGATAAATCCTTTGAAGGTACGATTTTAAAATAATTTTACGTGTAATTTCTTCTTATGGAATCGATGTAAAAAAACAAACTACTCCACGAGTCGCAAATTTAATTTAGGAAAGAAGAGTGCGAAATTTGCCTTTTACCTTTCGGGACAATTAAGAAAAGCTTTCCAACGATAACTGTTGCAAAACTAGAAATCAAACTCGAGATAATTTTTCAAATATTTCGTTTTACTTTCAAATTTGTGCATAAATAATTATTCACAGTTGTCAGTATACTTTAATTCGTGAATAAGAAATCATCCATGATCCATGAAGATAGAATAGGTAACATTATTGAAAGTCACATACATGATTATGTGCTTCACTAGCCTCCGGCATACTCATCGTACCTTAAGGTACATTCTACCTCTCAAACATCAAATTTGAATAAATGAATGAAGTTACATACATTTTACCTTCTAAAACACATTTTATCGGCTATTTAAGCAATATGTAAACGTTTCGATATTAGGATAAAATATATCGCCTTATGATAATGTACATTATTTTCGAAAATAAAGCACATTACTTCAATATTTTTTTAAACAGTGTCCGAAAATCTACGTTCATTTTACAACATTTTTATGCAGGTCACCAGTCATTCTGAAGAGTATTGAAATTCTTGTGCGTCGATTTCATCCTGTCCGCCTTTGCCATCGACGTCATGAGCATAAAGGCTAATGACAGCTCATGTTGGTAATGAACAGAGTCAAGAGAGTTCGCAGTTCATATTACTTTCGTCATAAAGACATTTTTTGTCACAAATTAGATTGCGGTAGGTAGTTTCTTCTGCACATAAAATTATCATACGAAGTAACTAAACTGTAAACTAAGAAAATAATTAGACTTTTGAATGATTACATGGTGGGGAAACAGAGACTGTCCCTCTAGAACGTCCCTTACAATTTTGAACCTTAAAAATGATGGTGCAGTATGCACACACGCCATATGTATATTCCCAACTTGCAAACATCGTCCTCTGATGACCCTTTACCTATCAAGATTCCCCCTCAGCTAACCCTATCTTGATGTCACAGAGCGACTCCCGCGCCACTGGAAAATGGGTCAGTATTCGATTTCACAGTCATCGGCTGCGAGTGTTATAAATTACTTTAACGTAAAACATTCTACGGAGCAGTCAAATGTCATGAACCCAGCAGAAATACCGCAGACAGACATCACTGCAATACAATACTTTCTTATGTTGTGAAGTTTTTGGTTTAGGACGTAACACCGGAGGAGAGCTCATTGCCGGGGTCAGTTCAGGGACATTCTCGTAGGACGCGACCAATACGTCTGTTTTTTTCTCTTCGGGTTTTAGGGCTCGCCAACGTGAAGGTCATTAGAGCCCTTTATACGTCCATGTGACGCCAGACTGCGTGCCTCTTTCTTTTTTTGTTATCGTAGTATTTTTACATGGGAAATGTAGCTTAGTGCTATTGAAGCTTCTCTACATGGAGCGATAGGAGGTAGGAGATGGGTGGTAGGGCTATTGTTCTTAGGTGGGCCGCTTAGTAGGTGGACGAACAACTTGACCCATGTGGAGGGGTTAGTATGAGTTGTTAGTAATAGTAAGAGTTATTGGTACTTGGAGGAGGTGGGCAGAGGAAGGAGAGTTCGCTTTTCAGTAGTCACAGCTATTTAACTGGGACATTCATGTGAAAAGCTACAAATTTTTTCTGACCTTACTGGGAATCGAACCCAGGATGACTTGTGATGAGGTAGAACGCTATCACCTGCGCCAGGAGGCGCAACTTTTACACAACGCAGTGGTGTTTTGAGTGAGCTCACTGAAAAGGTGGCTATCTACCTATTGCGGGTCGGGACTGATGTCCCATAAAGATAGATGACCCCAGAGAGAGTCTGTTTGTGAATGCCCGGGTAGCGATTTATCGCAAACCGTTTGTCCTTTTTTCTTTATTAAACTTTGTTATTATTACAGTGTGTTTGTTTTCAATTATCTGGGTTTATCTAGACTGGTGGCAGCGAAGATCTACCCTGATGGAACTGAACTCTAATAAACTACGTCACAATCTTAAAAGAATATACGTATCGAAAGAATCTAAATACATAATTAATTTGATGTAAAAATAGAATAGATTTAATTAGTGATTTCTGGTCTTGAGGTAAAATTTGATTAACTTTTGCAAGATAATATTTTAAGATAGATCTAATTTACAACCACTCTAATAAAATTTCATTACTAGCATTTCATTAACCAACAAAATAAATCGACACTCGAAAAATTACTGGTTTAATTCAAATGGATTAGAACATGCCTTTCTAAAAACTATTTTTTTCGTATTCCTCCAAAATGTAACATTCTTTCAGTCTTGTAAAATAAATTTATAAGCGGTTTGCAAGTTCGTCGTATATCCAATGATTAAGAATTGTTTCAGCCGATCATATGAGTCAAAGTCGCCTGGCGTCAGAAATTCTGGAGTGATAGTATCAATCACGTGTTGCAAACTTGGGATAATGGTCGCGTGCTTTGTGCGTTGGGAACTAATTCCGCGTGCATTTAATTGTGCGTCAACAAACGCGAACCACTTCCTCGGAAATTCTTTCCAGAAATTAGGAAGGGGTATGCTCGGAGTCGAGTCTGATAAAATGGAAAGTTGAGTAGACATAGTGGCGTAGTAGTAGGTTAACTAGTGATTAGCTACTAAGCAAAGCGAGGCTATGTTATGCAAGCAACTAACTGAAATGAAAAGTTGGGTTAACAAGACATGTACTATGCGTTAAAACAAGACATTATATGTTGAACGTAAAACATTGAAGACAGTGAACGCGAAAAATTGGTGTAGAAAGAAATGTGTCCTTCCTACAACAAATATACACATCTTCTTCACTCGACTTCTCCCCCAAGTAAATGCTCATGCCCCATCAACCAGCTCGCACGCACTAAAGTAGTTGATGATTCAGGAACACAGCTTCCATACCGTTCCTGCGAATACAGCTTCCTACGCATCACATATGCACGTCACTTTTAATACAAGTTGAGGCCAACGACTTATACGTATTCAACACAAATCAGAAGCTCTCGCCGTTTGTTTATTTATCGAACTCTCACGGCATGGCCTCCCTGTACACAAGTACCTCGAGCCATGACATTTCCATGGCCGGAAAATCTCCAAAGCACCTCCAAAGTGGACCTCCTATGGAAAACATTGCGGACGTAAACATACAGGAGCCGCCACGGTAAATAACTACCCCATAACGGCACCCGCAAAACTACTCCCTTTAGGGCGAATTACGTTTAATATGACAGATGCTCAGATATTTTCACTTTGATGAACTACCCTTGGCAACGAATAACAGTCATTCCAGCTATCACTCCTGCACTTACCAGTCGTGTCAGACGTGCTACGCATATGTCAAATTTCTCATCTCGACGAGCATAGACAATTCTCAGCTCCGAGATTATTCAAGCGTCAAGCTTTGCTACAATACGCATTTCCACGACTTGGAACGCGTATACAGAATAATACGACAAGCTGAACGTGAGCCAAGCTCCGCCAGACGTTTCATTCAAGACTTCGCCGACGCGAAGATCTCCAAGCTTCGACGCCAGCTACCGAGTAACTTCACACTAGATAATCGTGTGCACGATTTCTCTGTAATGGTTGAGTATTCTGTTGAGACACTCATACTTATGAGGGTTTTGACAGAGGTCGTATCCGATATTTACTGGTCTTATTTTGATAGCATTGGTCTTAATGTTAGTAGAGACTTGAAATTCCTTGATCGTCAGACAGTATTTTATTACTGCTGGTTTCTCAGTAGGAGTATTTCTGCGTCATTACATACAATAATGCCATATGTCATGAAAATATTTCCACATTTATATTGAAATTGGTGGTCGATTGGTGCTTAAGCGCGCGTTGCATGTACAAAATAGTGATANCCAGGTTCCCGTATGTCATACGGTGTCTTTCTTTTAATCGTTCTTTATTTGTTCAACCAAGACAGGTCTGCATCAATAAATTATTATAAGACCAAATTTGGAAACCAAACGTTTTATTTATTTTGTGGAAGAGGAGGTTTTGTTGTATACTGAAAAAGCTAAATGACGAATCAGAACAACCATAAATATTCTGGTTTGAATTAACGTACTAAAGAAAAAATAATAATTTGTGAATATGAAATCACTAAAAAACGTGTAGATTTTGATTTATTTTCATTTAGACGTTGTTCAAATATTACTTATTTCAAATAACCCCAAAGTAAACCTGAGAAATAAGCATTTATTCGAAAGCAAGAAGAAAATGAACATAAAGAATTCCAGTTAAACTGGGTAATTAGTCTTGTATAATCACAACATACAGTAATAATGTACGTCATTAAAGAAAATTGATTTCGCAGTGGTGGGTACCGACCTGTGTATTTAGATGTTTAATGTTCTTAGAAACTACCAGACGAAATAGACGTACTTAACGGTAATCGCTATTAGGGCCCATTAAATCAATAAGGATCGCGCTACTGAGTAGATTGAGCAACAGATCTCGTAATTGGTCGAAGGATTTGAGAGGGGATAATCGGATATAGATAGACTTGTCGCAAGCTGAATTGGAGGGACCGTCCCACGAGAAAGTCCCTCTTGATGTCCTGCCTTGAAAAGGACGGTGCAGACTGCGCATGCGCCATACTTATATTCCTAACTTTCAAACATTGTCATCCGCTGACTCTTAACCTACCCACATCTCCCTCAACTGACTCTATCCTCACATTATCCAACAAATGGATGAGTCATCACTTCATAGTCACCGGGTGTGATTGCGGTGTATTGCTTCAGCGAAAAAGATTCCATAGAGCAGTCAAACGCCACGACCTGTATGTAAGCGCCCAGTCGAAATACCGCAGACAGGAGGGTCCGCGACGTGTAAATACAT
>NNCF01131693.1:34694-76450 GCA_002313205.1 Laupala kohalensis | reverse complement strand
GGCATTATTGAGTTATTTAGCTTGTTCCGTCCATGTGAGAATGGTATGTTTGTGAATACGTCAAATATTTTGCGAATACGCTACAAATACCGGAACGTCAAGTTACAGCGTTACTCGATATCCCTCATTAGGGGATTCGGTGATTCATATCTACACGCAGGGCCATCGCGTGAACCGGAGATTCTCCTCCGAAACCCGCATCATTGAGTAAATGGTGAGAGACAAAATTGACACATTTATTTTGGTTTCAGTACTGTAAGGAAATTACCCTATTAAAGACGAGTTCAAAAACGGATTTTGATTTCCTCTGTCTAAGGAAAGAGTGGGTCCAAGATACTCCTCCCCATCTTCCATATAATTTCACGTTTATCTGTCTATCATTCTTCTAACATTTCACTCACCTTGAGGAAGTACGAGCGTGCCAGGAGTTAGTCAAACACACAACTATTTATATAAGGTTCAATATGTTATCTATTCCGTTTATATAAAAAAGTCAATATAACAATAATTCATTAATTTTGATGTTTTACATTGTAACAATGTATTTGAGAAACGGCTTCGTTTCACATGAGTTCTCTAGTTTTGCTACAGGTTTTTTTTGTTGAATAACTTTCTTAACTATACAGGAAGACAAGGCATATTTCGTACTGTTCTTTCCCGTCTTAAATTTGAAATCCATGTGATAGTTTATTAAATCTATTCCATTAGAACTTACATGCGAATTTATTTAGAAACACACTCACCAGAAACTTCGTTATTAACAAGCCCGTACAACTTCAAGATGATTTTGTGTCAAATATTTGACACCCAAGGTCCAATGTTATTAAACGAGTTGCTAGATAATAGTTTACGTCCATTATACAGCCAACATACACAAATGAATTATCAATTACGACCGTTTTTTTGGAAGAACAAAGAAAATGACGTAGGCTATAATTTAATAGTTTATTTTAACAAATAAATAACTACCTTTTAGCAGAAAGTAACTTATAGAACTCTAAAGGAAAAACATCATCTCTGAATAAACTACCAAGAACAATACAAAAACTAAAAAAAACTTTGAACGCGTTTAAAAATGTTCGCCTTGTTCGTTGTATTTTATTCAGTTTTTATGATTTTTTCCACTAGAGTTCTAAGAGATACTGTCTGCTAAAAAGGTCGTTATTTATGTATTCATATATCACTATGCAGACGAAGATGGACTGTTCTTAATAGTGTATTCTTTCAAGACGTTCAAAAGCAATTGTATCACCGATACTACCCAGAACACCTTCGACGAACAATATTAATCTGATCCCGGCTCCATTGTCGCATAGCAAATACCCATTCCCTTCATGTGACCCTTGAGGTTAACTGAGACTCCGCCTCCGAATAGTTCGCGGAAACACCGCGTGCAGCGCGCGCTGGTAGGGTGCGGTCCGCTGCTGTTGCAAACATTTCTAGTGCTGGAACATGATGCAAGGAAATGGGAGAAAAGTCCCGAAGATGTGAAATGCAATTACACTATTTGTGGAACGACGATACAAACCTTTACATTCACTGACGATTCATTTAATTTTTTTCGTTCATTTTCCTTCTTAAACCCTCCTCAAACAATGTCAATACAGGGAATTTCAACATTTTCTGCCTTCTACACTGTTTACAACACTCATTAACATATATTAATATTATAAACAATAAATTAATTGAAGGGGAGGTGTAAATGAAAGAAAAGAATATACACGTTCATAAGCTCCAGAGTGTGATAGTCGACTCAGCTATTTTTCTTTGTATCCCTTATATCACAAATTTTATTACCATAAATTTTGAAAATGTTGTATTTCTCTTCTGTCTCTATTAAAGTGTTACACAAACGCGTGTTCAGGACATCAATTTTCTAATACTCTCTCAAATAGTCACTTCTCTCTGACCCATAAATCGGGCATTCCCATAACACATGTTGCACATTTCCTGTTACTATTTTGCACATACATGTATCATATTTCCTTTATTTTGAATAAATATTCATTCATATTTCCATGCCCGCTTAATATTTCCATTTATTTTCTCGATGGTCTAAACCATTTTCTATTTCTATATGCGAAGATTACATCTTTTATAAATTTATATGTTTCTCTTCTTCTTGTTTCCTTTTTCCATGGAATTTGCCAGCTTTTCTTTAAGTTCTTGGTTATTTTTGTCCTATAACCTTTTTCCGACTTTCGAATAACTTCATTATCTATTTGCACTTACCCTTTCTTTCGTACCAATGCCCTAAATTTCATTTTCTCAACTTGATGATACAATACACTGCATAATTACGTATTTCCACTCAGAAAATATTAAGAACAAGAGACTTATTACAATTATTTTCCTACCCAGTGCCGCCGACTCACGCGGAGGGGATTTCAGGGAAATCGTTTGCCCTGGGCCCCCAAGAAATCGCGTCTTTCAAGGGACCTCCAATCGTAGATCAAAATTTTACACGAAGAAATAACATTTGTTATTTTCGGCTCCAAGAAAGAGCCTCCTCCCTCAAAGAAGTTGATCATCGATAAATAATTGCTGACAAAATATTATCTGTTAAATTACACAGAAGAAATGGATTTGTTTATATGACGAAAAAATCTCGATATTGTTTAAATATTCTCTTGTTTATTTATTAATGACGTATCATAATGTGTATTTCAAACGAACTACTGAGTATGATAAATCAACTAAATGTGTATGTAGCAAATGTATAGAACATTTTTTTTAGAACTAGAGATAGGCGGGGAATGGAAAAGTCGGAAGAATAGGAAGTAATTCAAGATTTGCCCCAGGCCCCCTAAATATCCTCTATACCTATGTTTCATAGCATCGATTAGTGTCGATCCTAGCGGAAGAAGGGAAAACCAGGCCGAATGCTCGTTACTGCTGTGATGATTCTAGCATTGTACCTCACGAACACCACTAATTTTTGTTTCGAAATTCAATTTCGATATTTTTTATTGAGCATTAAACATATTTTTATTGTACATGATCAATGGCCAAGTGAAAATTGTAACATACCGGGATTCGAACCCGGAATTCCTTCTACGACCGTAGGTCTGCTGTCATCTACACTACCCGTCTCTACTCCCAAAGACCGTACACAAAACCAACCTGAACTGTTCCGGTGAACCTGGGTCACATCATACAGGGGATAAACGATCACAGGCGGGAGTCATGGCATGTAGTGCTCCGAACAGCACACCAACGGCCCTTGTAGAAAGTCCAGGGTTCGTGACCCATCACGACGCAATTTACACCTGACCGTTTACGATGCAAACACTCCTCCGTGAGTAGGTACTCGGAAGTTGTGAGTTAAAAATATTGTTGATTTTCCATTCAACTTCAAAACAGGGCTTACCCTTTACGTTTTAGTGAAGTCCTGATTTTTGTATCCTTTATGATTTTGGGGGAGCTGATTATGAATTTCAACTAGGCCCTATTACGAATGTTCGGAATATGAAAAAAAAAAAAAAAAAAAAAAAAAAATCAACAGAAATNTATGAAAAAGAAAAAAAAAAGAAAAAAAAAGAAGCTCAACAGAAATTTCATGGTCTATATTTTCTTAGTGTCTTTGCTCCTGCGTCTTAAATTTTGTGAAAGCGTTATTTCTAAGAAACTCCAAATTTATTTATGTTAAACTATGTTACAGTCGCACATTCTTATGGTTTCTTCATGAGTTTTCTGCTGCTCGTCATTCCACGAGGACACTTTCTTCACATGCTATTTAAGAAAGTATTTTATTTTTCATATACATGTACTTACTGTAAAAAACTGTCACATATTCTCTTACCTTCTATCATTTTATACGTCACATCCTCTACCTCCGTTTCCTTTGTATAATTTGCTCTCTCCTCCCCGCATAATTCGCTATCCCATGCATTAAGGTTTTCTACCTTCTCCCCTATACCACATAAACACTCTTCAGTCTGCAGCTTCACAAATCTATGTACAGATGCGTTCATGTCTCCTTATGACGATAATACTCGTATCTGCATCATTTCTCCGAATGGTTGAAACTATTTTTTTTGTTATTATTGAAAAATGTTTACATTCGCTACGTATGTCTTCTTTGGTTCTCTTCTCCCATTCCATTTGCCACGTATCTAGGTTTCCTTTGTTATTTTTCCTTTCCATCCTTTGGTCATCTCACTTATTTCTGCACCTTTTAGTGTTGTTAGATGGTTCTTCCTCATTTCTGCGAATATTTATTTATTTATTTATTTATAGTCTCTCTCCCAGTTTACTCTAAAAAACTACTTCCAGGAATACAAATTCTTATTTTGTTATTTCCTTTATCTTTCTTGTCTCTTTTGTCTAGGATTGTCCTTTTAGTATGTTGCACCACGATGAGGTCAGTGCTTTCTACTATCTTATCTCTCCGTCTTTTCGTTCGTTTCTTGTCCTCCTGTTCTCCGTTATGTCGACTTGTCTTTACGTCGTCTCTGCTTATTACTCCCGTCTTATACACATCACCTGTTCCATATACTCTTGTAGTATCTTCTCGTCGTCCCTTCAGAAAGCTAATCCAGTTTCATATATTTATCATTTTGGTTATCTACCATATTCTTTCATTGTAAAGTAGTATCAGTGAACTAGTTAATTGTTGTCAACGTGGTCGTAAGGAGTTTTTAACTGCTCTCCTGACAATACATTATTATTCATCTATGGCCAGTCTAACTGGCTTGCCGTTGGTACGGAGCTAGTACACAGTGTAGCCAACGCTTTTACTTTCCCATTGCCCATAAGAGTGATAAGTTATGTTGGCAGTACTTTCAGACTTTTTAAGTCTAAATCTATCAACAACATCGGAGACCATTGCAATTTCCCTGCAATTGTTGCAATGTACTGTTCTTTCTGTTTCAAGCGCGTAGAACTAATATTACCTAGTGTCTTAGCTTGTTGTTATAGAAACATGTATTTTTTTATAGCAAATAGTCGCTTTAGTGACTACCATTAATATTTATTCAAATTTTACTTAAATTTGTAGAAGTTGGCAATTCGTTAGGCAGCCATATTGCATTATTTTCTGTTCAGTTATGACTTGGAGAATATCGTATGAAAAATGTCTATTTATTGCTCCCTAGGTTCCAGCCTATTCAGCCTAATGGTAAATTTGTTTCCTGGCGAAAAGCAATGTAGTACGGTGTGGCTGTGGCACGGCAGAGCGATCCGCTACAGCGACTGTGCACGGTCCTTTCGCAACACGTGGCGCCCGAGGCGTACAAGGATTCCCATAAAATTCGCGATTGCGCAGAAAGACTGACGAGGGTGGGGCGCTTGGCGAGGAGAGGGGGCCGCAAGCGGGTTTTCACGGAATCAATTACCAAGCGACGAAAATTACTATTGTTTACCACCAGTATTCAAATTAAAGATAATGTAGGGGAGGGGGGATGCGTTTGAAGCTTGTCTTTTCATATTTCAACACAGTTCTTTTAAAAATTGTCAAGAAAATGTTATTATATTCAAGTAGATATTTAAAACGAGGTCATACATTTTGTAACTTTTTATTGAATCCTGTTTAATTATAAGTTTTAAAGTTAATAAAAAATAGATAGTAAAACATGAAAGGCACAAAATTGGATGAAACAGTTTCCATAGGTTTCATATTCTATTTTTTTTGGTGTTTTACTTTCTATTTTCATTCACTTTTTAATTTATAGAAGACAGTAGTGTCGCTTTATTAGCAAGTTTTCTGTAAAAATATACATACCTAATACATATACCTAACAAAATATTTAACTAATAATACTTGCCCAACATTTATATAATTTATTTTTGTTATCATATAGATTTCTAGAGTGCCTTATTAAACGAGCATATATGTATCGCATGAAACATAGTCGGCAAAATAGTTCAAATCAATGCTTAATTTTGACATTTTTTTGTGAGGTTTTGTGTTGTTGTGGGCCGTAATGTTTTTACGTGCTCTTGCGCATTTCAAACGAGTCAAGCGAGTTTTTGAATATTATTTGTACTATTTCATTAACGGATAGATAGAAATTAAATCATGTTTTTTCTTCATTGTAGTTCATTTTGTTGTGATACAAAACAGTTACAATAACAAAAAAGAAAAACATATATCTAAGTGATTTGATTAACTTGGAGCGCCGTAAGTTTTCCTACCTTGAGCTTTCGGAAGGGGTCATACCCGGGTTCCAGTTAGCAATGTTTTCATGAAAAACATGCATTTTAAGACCAGCAGACATCAAAGTGGAAAATAAAATATGTATTCGTTGTAAAACCGTTCACACAGAAATGTGCCTTTCACTCGTAAAAGCAATTGCCAATTTTAGTTAAGCTACGTGATGAAATCATAGAACAATCTCCATAAACTATCTACATCAGAGTAATGAACTCAGGTCCACTAACCAAAGCAGAAAGGAAGTATACACCCGGAAAGATGAACTGTGTTCCACCAAATAATAATAAATAATAACACTATGTTTCATGAATCTGTTAAATTTGTTATTATTATTTCTTTCTCTTTTTCACATTCAAACAGAATAGTTGATTGTAATATACAGGCAACCTGCCAGGTAACGTACAGTACTACTGTTATAACTGAGATAGAAACTATGTGACACGTATTCAACAAAACTGTCTTCTGTATCCCAGGTACCAAGAACCCCACGTCGTCCAAATTGTCCAAACATTTCTTCAGGGCCTTAGACACTATCCCAGTAGCAGATATTACATTTTTTGTGGGGCTTTAGGGCTCGTCAATGTCAAGGTTATTAGAGCCCGTTCAGGTGGGGGAAAATGCAGTTTCGCACCATAGAGACTCTTCCCCGTGTGTGGGACTCGCCGACTATTTCGACCATACCCACTAAAAAAGCCCTCCTACACTCAACAAATATCAAAATTCAAAGGTGAGAGAAAAGAAAAAAAAGAAATAGTTGCCCAATACATTATATCAAAAATGAAAAAACAATTTAAAAATTATAATTTTCAAATTACGGAAAGGAAAGATTAAAGGAAAGTCGAAAGAAGAATGCAAATTTAAACCGTCCCGAGAACTTGTGGAAGGAGCCCCGATCTACTTATAAAATTCAATAGTTTATTAACATCATCTGTTTCATTTCCGAGAATTGTTGGTAAATCTGCAGTCAGACCAATTTGCCTCCGTTTTCTGATGTATTTTCTGCAATCAATTAGTAGGTGACGCACTGTCAGAGAAGAGCTACACTCCTCACAAACGGGTTCATCATCAAGTAGCAAGAGATACCGATGAGTGAGAGGACAATGTCCTATGCGCAGGCGGGTCAGCAAGACAACCTCACGCCTGGCTGACCTACAGGAACTGCTCCATGAATTAAAAGAGGATTTGATAATTCGGAGCTTATTCCCTTCAACAGCCAACCACTTATTGTTCCATTCACTCAGAATCCTTGTCTTGATGGAATTTACGAGATCCCTTTTTGGAATCGTAACGAAATCCACGCGATTCTTGAGGCATGTCACCTTTGCGGAAACATCTGCTTCCTCATTTCCTCTGATTCCCACGTGTCCGGGAATCCAGCAAAACATTATGTTCTTTCCATCACTTTGGAGCGAGAAAAGCTTTGGATCAGCTTATCAGCTGGACACATAGTCTGGATTGCTTGAAGGGCACTTAGAGAATCAGAGCAAATCAGGAAATTTGATCCGCGGGAGCACTTTGTTGATCGCAGTGCTCTAAATATGGCGAAGCACTCAGCGGAGTGAACGGTGCACAGGGCGCCAAGACGGTAGCCACAGGTCTTACGGGGGAACACCATCGGCCTGCTTGACGATTTTATTGACTCACGATATATACAATTATCTTTTACTGGTTCCCTGGTTTGAAAAATATTGAAGTAAACTTAGATAATATATAATATTGATAGCATACCGATTTTAAAACAGCACATGATAATTTTTACACAATGCTTCGTTGTACATCTCATGGCGCTATCAAAGTATAGGGCTTTCACATACATACACACACACAAAATGAGAATTTCCATTCGTGAGTGTGTGATACAAAATTAAAAATAGTTTACAGTGTCTTCTAGGTGTCTTCATGCTATTTACGGATACGCGAATCCGCTGTTGCAGGACAGTTCCAGGCGAACCGACTGTGAGGTCTTAAGGTAGGACTATCCCTCCAAGTAAGTCAAATCTTAGAGAAGTATATTTGTGTTCTTTATTTTTATTGTAATTGTTTTATAACACTTTTATATTTCTTTTTCTTTTCTTTTGGTTGGGTTTAACCACCTTGCCTTTGTAGCGTATGCAATACAATGTTCTTTCGTTCTTTGCTATCTCTTTTCTATCTATATGTGCGCAAACTTGCCACCTGTGTCCCCGCCCGTCCTCTAGGAAGTGTACGCTCATCTATCTCATCATTGCGTTTCCTATCGTAGTGCTCAGTACATAATTGTTGTTTTGAAATCTGTTTGACTTGTGTAGAGTGTGAATCATATATATGTTATATTATTACAAATGACATTCTGGAGATGATCTTCAAGATTATCTTCGTTGTATGAACTGGAAATGATCTCGTCGAGATATAAATAGGACATCGTAAAGATGATCTTAAGGGCATATTCATAATATGAAAGAGACATTTTAAAAATGATCTGAAGAGATATATGTATTAACGAGATGAAGTTCGTATTTCAGCTATTTTGCTGACGTATTCCACAAACAATTCGTATTTCTCTTCAGTGTCTATTAGTCCTAGTTTATTTTCCATATTTAACATGCCTTGTGTCAAGTATCTCTTTATATAATCCGTTCGTTCTGGGCCATATATAGGACAATCCCACAGAATATGATCTGGTGATTCTTTATTTAGTTCACAATCACACATATCATCTATTTTCCCAAACCGTCGCAAGTATGTCTTTAAATCCCCATGACCCGTTATATACTACACTGTGTTCTTTTGTTAATTTGAACCAATATTTTGATTTTCCTGCAAATTTTACATTTTGGATATATTCATGTGCATTTCGTTCTGTTGTCTCTTTGTCCTATCTCACTTGCCACGCCTCCATTAAATATTTTGCCTTCATTTTTTATGTCTCTTTCTAATCTTCTTGCCCCTTTATCACTATCATTCCTTCCTCTCTAAAGGTTTGCGCGATATTTTATTTTCTGTTCGTATAAATCGATAGGTAATATTCCTAAAACTATATTTAACGCTGAGGTAGGTGTTGTTCTATATGCTCCTGCTTTTTATAATAGACATTGTCGTTCTATTGATTTTGATGTTTTCTCAAATTGAACATTAACCACTCTTTCTGCTCGAACTACACAACCGTGTGTTATTATTTGTTTTAGTGCTCCAACATATAATGGCAATAACTCTCTCCGTGATATAAGGAAGCGCGTTATACCTATCCTCATCATACTATACAATGCTATATATATTCTGTTTCTTCTGTGTGTTAAATGTTCGACGATTGTTAGTCGTTGATCTAATATCACTCCTAAGTAGCGATGATTTTTTACCACTTGTATCTTTCGTCCAACCATTTTCACAATGATATCTCGTCTATTTTGTTTTGGGTGTCCGAACCATACTATTCGTGTTTTGTTTCTGCTTATTTTCAGTCCTTTTTTCACACATGCTTCCGCACTTATGTTCACTGCATTTTGCGTTTTATCCTCTTATTCTTTTCGTGTGTCTCCCTTCGCTCTCAGAACTACATCGTCAGCGTAAGCAGCAAAACTTATTGCGAAATGTTGGAGTTCCCATAATATTCGGTCAAGCACTACATTCCAGGAAATGGCTCCGCTTGAAGACCCTTGTGGACAGCCTATGGATGCCTCTCTTTCTATTTGTTCATCTCCTATTTGAAATATAATTGTCCGATTCGTAGAGTAAGCTTTCACGATATTTAAAAGGTACCTAGGTAAACGTTTCGCTTTTAATGTGTTAATTATATCGCTCCATCGTGCATAGTCAAATGCACCCTCTATATCGCGGAAGACACAAGCACAGTAACGTTCTTCCCTCTGTCTTATCAAGATTTCCAATCTCTAAAACGCATTCCCTGTGCATTTCCCTGACATGAATCAGTATTGATTTGGATGCATGTGCCCTTTCTCTAGTCAATGTTGGAGTATGCGTTGCGTCAATATACGGTCGATTACTTTCCCATATGTGGGAAGCAGTGATATGGATCGATAATATTGGGGCACATTTGCTGTTCTGTTTCGTCCTTTTAAAAATAGTTTAATCTTACTTTCCAACACTGTGGGTAATACGATCTTTCCAGACAGCCATTATATATTTCTAACATTGGTTTTAATAAAATGTTGTAAGTATTTTGTACCATCTCATAAGTTATTGCGTCATAACTTGGTGTTTTATGTGATTTTAATCTTGTATCTGCTGTTTGTAGTTGTTTTTCTGTTACCTTTTCTTCGTGTGATATTGTGATGTTACCATAGTCCCAGTCGTTTATTGTATTTCTTTTATACAATGTATCTACTAAAATCTCCCCCGTGTCACGTCAGTTTATTGTGTGGCTTCCATTCTTTGTCAAAGTAACCCAAAATTCTTTACGGCATTAAGTATGGTATTCCTCATATTGATTTTGGTTATACTTGTTTCGATGAAATTTTGCCAACTTTTCATTTCTCTGCTAACACTAATATGAAATATGAGGATGAAAAAAAACATGATTTAATTTCTATCAATCAGTTAATAATATAGTACACACCATATTTAGGTACTCGCTTGAGTATGAAATGCACAAGAGCATGTAAAAAAGAACATGGCGGTCGAACGGTTTCGTAATTTGTACATCGCACCTCGGAAAAAGTGAATTATCTTCTTGTAATGTCTGGTGACATAGAGATAAAAGTGATGTGAAAATACTACGAAAAATTCGTTACAAATCAAAGTAAACTTCCATCACTTTCGTAATTTAAAAGCTGGTCTTATTTTGTCAATAATTGTTTCCTCCATAAGACTTAATAAATTTCACCATCAATTACAATTGCTATTATTTCACTTAAATGGGCGGTGAGATACGTTTTTCAGGTTGAAATCTCAATAATTACATGTCACTCTGTTTATTCTTTTGCCGATTTAAGATATTTCATTGGTTTATTTCTACCTACGGTAGTACTACCTTAAGTTAACACCAGAGAACATCCCACAGAAAATGTATGAAATAATGCGTCAGACGTGATTGACCCATTCTATTTGTAAATTTTGTCCTTTATGAGAAAAAAAATCCCTTATATTTCTTACGAGCTTTGATGTCAAATTCACAGAATCTTCATTTCTTATAGATGGTTGAACGTGTGTTGAGTGTTCAAAGATAAAATAGTAGTCAGAACACATCTTTAAGCCGAATAGTTTATTAAAATTTCTTATAACAAATGGCAAAAACCAATTTTTTACCATATTAGAACTACATATTATTTTTATGTATGTTTCGTATTTATATATGCTCTTATTTTGTATATTTACCCTTTGAGGCTGCTGTATGTTACATCGATTATCATGTCACTTCACGCATTCACGACGACTTTACGCAGTATTACGCACTCACTCTCATTAATACATTTGTTAGGTCATTACTGTTATATAATGTTACAGTGTGGTGCATTTTTAGTCTACTCAACACCTAATGATTACTTTAGAAAAACCAACTGTCGAAATTTGAATGGGACATCCACCTACTTTGTTTCATGTCCTGAAATAAGATATCCATCAACATTTCAGATTTTTTTAAAAATAGGTGTTGCTACCATGCTTTGAAGTTTCGAAATATTAAAACATGTCAGCGACCCAGAAAATATATATATTTTTTGTACGTAAAGTTTTTGGAATGTCTTTTATTGAAAAATAAAACAAAATAGAAGGGTGCCCGTCCAAATTTTTCGACAAAATATTGTCCAAATAGGAGAGTGTCTACATTCAAAAACACCATTAGTGGTTAGGTTGGTTTAAATACATACTTTTGAAATTCATACTCGGTGCAGATAATTCTAGTAAATGAAGAGAAAACCGAAATTACTACTTTAGAGAATACTAAAAGAAAGTTACTTAAAAGTCCCCAAAATCTTTCTGTGCCGTGTACTATTGTTGTCAGGGCCCCAAAAATTTCTCGGCAACCTCTCATGATAGTATACCTGTTGCATGAATGAAGTTGGGAAAACAATGTAATCAACAAGACACGGACGCCGGCGGCACCAACGATTAAGGAACGGTGGTAAGGGATAGACACCGGTCACAATTCCGGTACTTAAAGTCACTCACTGTGCTCACAATGACAAGATTTCCTGGATATAAATATATTTAATTTGTATTATTTTACGGCTCACGTTTTAAAAAGGCAAGAGTGAAGTGGTAAGTTCTCCACTGAAACAAATTACACAAACCCCATTTTGCGATGAGTAATATTAGTTTCTCATATACGTAGTACATCAAAAGAATTGGTAAAAATTTGTATAGGTAAACGTTTTGAATAGCATGGATACGTTCGTTTTGGGTGTCCCTGATTCAGAAAAAAATTGTTTGTATAATTCCGTCTGTTTGTTGACACGGTGCTTTAATTGATGTATTGCGATGAGTAGCGTCGCCTACTTGCATTAGTTGTATTATATTGTCGTACAGCAACCGACAGTTCGAACTCCGATTGTTGCAGTTGCAATAATGTGCATTCATCGCAACTTTTGCATTACCACTTCGTTCATCTATCACGTAAACGCAATATTCAGTTTTATTAATATGTCCCGATTGAATTTAAAAACAATGGATCAGGTACAAAATTTCGTGAACAAGTTAGATATGAACAGTTCTTTTAACTCGCCATACGTAAAACTTTACGCATAAAAGATTAGCAAATAAAACTTGTTAATCGTTCATGGATGGACTCTCCCCTTTCATCGTTCATTATTTGGTGCACAGGCTCTCCCTCATCATTATGCATATTATGTAAAAAAGATAACAGATAATAAAAATTGAGAAAGTCACTCACATATTAGACGAAGCAGTTTTGGCTTCAGCTTTCATCAGTCACGCAGAAAAAATCATATTTTTAAGATAATAAAAATTATACCATATCAAGTGTTTAATCTATATAAATAAAAATTAAATGCTGTTCGTTGGTAAGCGCATCAATTGAGAACAGCAGGATCGACTTGGCTACCTAAAGAAATGTTTGTAATAGTCTGAATAAGGTTTTTACGGAAAGAAAAATTGGAAAAGTTGCCCGGAAAATTGGAAAATTCGGGAAAAACTGAAAATGCTTTTTACTATGGGAATTTTGTATGAACTCAAGACCATAACTCAAGATTCGAACGATGGATATGCGTAATTCCTTTTTTTGTTTTGTTTTGTTCGTTATGGTCCTGGAAAAGTTTTCAGGAAAAAGAATTCCGGACAATTTCGAGCATTTCAGCTGTGTACACGGACGTAAAATTTCTCATTGGCGTATTTCTGAATGTTCCTCCTCAAATATCCATGGCCACAATCGTCAATAGATACAACCATCATTCAGAAATACTTTTTCTTTTTCATTTTTACTTTGTTTACATATTTAAAATAGCTTTTCACAAATTCACAAAACGATCACAAACAAATTTATTGAAATTTGTACACAGGACAACGTCAATACAGTTGTTCGCGTTTGGCCCTAAATGTCTTGTTGCCTGGACAAGGATCCTTTTGATCGCCAATACCGTCGTATAGTGTTCACTGCTCGGTGGCACCAATTGCACCTCTCGCGCTGTGGTGGCGTCAACGAACGCAGCGGCGGCGGCGGCCAGTGGTTTTGGCAAAAGGCGGCGGCGGCGGCGGCGTCGATGGAGGAGGTTATAAGAGCCCGTCGTCCGTCATTAGAGGCTATAACTCCCTTCCATCACTCCACCGACTGACTATTCGCCTCCAGCCTTCACCGATCGACACACAAGACGTTCGTTCACTCCAAGGCGCGTAATGCCGTCACCAGAGACTACACCGCTACGTCGCTTTCGGGACCTTGGACTACTACTACTACAACTGATCGCCACTTGCCGTAGTAGTGTTTTTTTTCTATTAGTAGTATTTGTATAAAGGAAATGTAGTGTGTTATTGAAACTTATCTACGCGGAGCGATAGGATGTAAGAGGTGGGAGATAGAGCTATTGTTAGAAGGTGAGCCGATAAGTTGGGTTTACCAACAACTTGAGCAACATAGAGGTGTTAGTAGGAGTAGTTAGTAATAGAAAGAGTTAGATACTAAGAGTAATAAGTGTTGGAAAGAAGAAGGAGGGTTCGCTTTTCAATAATCACAGCTACATGAACTGGGATATTAATAAAAGCTGCAAATTTCATCTAGTCCCACCGGAAATTGAACCCAGGACGAACGACAACGGTAACACCTGGCCACCAGAGGGGCTGCGTAATACAGTTCCGTTTCCAGGGTTACTAGTGGAGTGGTATATTCGCCTTCTATCTCCTGTGACGCTGGTTCAAATCCGTGTAGATCTAATGGCGTTTTCCATTTGCTTTCTCTAAGTGTGCACCTCGAGAGCAAAAATGTAGTTCTATTTGACAGAGAAGTTGCACCAATGCGGGGATTTGGTTGTTCCATTCGTCTCTATGGAAGCACACTCTCCACACGCACTGAGAGCAACCGGACTTTTGCTCTGACGATTTTCCAAGTGGAGGAACTGCACTGGGCATTGTTGAGGTTAGGTAACTCTGTGGATAACGTATCCATGGTGGATACCATGAGTTTAATTTGCAAATATTGTCTTCGTCTGGAAGCTCCTCACATGAAGTGCGAGAGTCGTACGTCGAATTATTCCTTTCCACAAGAGAAAGAATTCTGATAAGCGTCGTGTCGTTAATCATATAATGTTGAACAGATAACATTGAATCATATGCACAAGAATACAGAAAAGCTATTTGTTGGTTGATTCATTCGTAATAGTTCATATTCAATCACTGTAATTTCATTACTATTTGCAGGTAACCAAGCCAGAATCGTGCAGCGAAGATGTTCCATTTATTTGCTACATTTCTCCCGATGGAACTCGCAATGACGTACTTCACCGGTGCTAGACTCAGAGCAATAAATGGAAAACGCTATAAGTAGAATTTGCAGTGGTACACGAAGCGTGTTCGCGGAAAGTTTTGTTGGAGTACTCCTGTTTCCCCAGTCTTCCATTGCACCACAACATTCTCCCCTCTCCTCATTCGCACAATACACACACGTCATTCCAATGAATAGGAGACAGTCTGAGAATAGGCGGTGATCGTGTACGACGACCAGGGAGGGCATCAGGCGTCAAGAGGGTCATGACCCCTCCCCCTAAAATCCCATAGAGATAAGTTTCTAGTCGCGCAAAACATTTATGATTTTCAAGAAGGTTGCCGCATTTGAACAATTTTTAATCAATTTATTTGTAGAAACGATTTAGCAACGGACAACGTGCCATACCCAGTTTGACAACGTTGTAGTGGCGGCTCATGAGAAAAGAGTCGTCTTCGGACGTCCATCAATTTAAGAATTTTTCTGTTAAATGAAAAATAATTAAGTGTTCTAAATTGAAACTACATAGAGCATCTATTTATGATCAAAAATGATTTATAAGCATATATGAAGGTAACGCAAACTTCCAAGTAAACTATTATCCTCTGAAATTTTTGACGAACCCAGGTTCCAGCCACAAATTCTCGGCTCTACTAGGGTCTCTGTAGATCTCACAATGTAAACAGACACATCAGAATACAATCATCCGTCCATCTCATCTTGCATAATTCTTACGCATTGAGGCGATAGAATATCAAGAATATCTCTCATTCATCCAAGTACATTAAAACATTTTTAGTACCTTCGGGCGGGGTTCCTCTCGGGTAGGACTCTCATGTATAATTCATAGAGCCTATTTTCTATTAGAAGAGGTGTTTCATAATATGTTTGTTTCCACGCTGCTCTATTGCTAGATGGTTTATCATTCAAGGTTAAGAATAAGTACTTAATTCAATTAGTGGTTATTGTAGCGTCAGCATGAATGATTGTTTACTCACACGAAAAAACCAATCGAAATTCTCCATAAAAAATCTATAAATATACGTAATTAATGAGTCCTAATTTGCTCTCTTCCTGAAAAATGTATCTGAGCGTATTTATTACTATTTAAAAATAACACGATTTTCCTGCTGTTTGAACGGGAACATTAGCTGTAATCTGTGTGTCATACCAAATTTCATGTTTCGTCCAGAGACTGATATGTCATCAAATTAAATCAAAAATAAGTTGAAAATAAATTAATGCTTGATTTATTAACACGATGTTTTAATTTAAAACCCACACTTCAATATTCATAGACAATTTTTCAGGCACTTGGAATTAGTGTTTTGGAATATTGTTATCATGAAATTGGATCTTTAAGTCTAGTAAATTTGAGTAGTACGTATGGATTAAAATAACAAAAAAAGGTAAATTGTTCAATTTTTTTTCATGTTAAGGCAATTTTGAACATTTTTTGTTTAAATGAATTTTCGCTCACTCGGCCAAACCAATGTTTTAGAAATTAACGATGCATTCAAATTTTGGGTTCAATAGAACGGAACTGTTCCAGTCGTATACAGACAGCACTTGTACTTAATTCTTCAAAAACAGCAGCGCCATCTTTCCCCAGTAATTTTGTCCTTGTCCTTGAAAATTCAAAAAAACTTTTGCATCTTTAATCAGAATAAATATTTTGCATCTTTCACTTTCCCCTGTCGCACAAAAATTTTAAAATAATCTCGAAAGTTTTACCGTACCGAACCGCATATTAATTAACACGTAGGTGACCTAAACTCACGATTTACTTTAAAATTAAAATTTTTTTTTCTTCTGAGGTTTGGATGGTTTTTGGAACGTACTATGCCCAAGACTATTCTTTTTTATGACTGTCCCCTAAAATATTAGTCTGTATCCGCCCCTGCAGGGCATAGAAGAAGGATAACAACGGGAGCATGTAGGAGCATCAGAGCACAGCGTGCCCTCGGCGTGCTTAGAGGTAGGGCACGCCGTGCGCTGCCTCGAAAGCAGTCCGCCAGGGTTGGCAAGTAGAAGCACGGAAGAGGTCATACGAGAAATTTCTGTGCGATGAACTCAGAGGTAATGCGATTTGTTTACTATGTGTGAAACATTAGGTGACTAATTAAGAATAGTAGTATTAAATGGTATTATTGAGTGTTACCCAATGAAGCGTAATACATTTGCCTCGCGATGTACACTTGTGACCTACTCTTATACAGAAGCAATTCTCACACGATTTCATGACCAGCAGGTCTCACGTACGGATACAGGCTGATAATTCTATTCCATTTACCCTTCCGAAAACAGTTGTATGCATTGATGGATTGACGGCTCAGCGGAAGAGGTGGAACCGAAGCCAAAGGTTACATATCACAATAAACATGGCACATATATTTTACTTAAACGAAGAACCATAATGGGTGATTCTACGGAAATACGGATATGCAAAGGAGTGAGGTCCATGAACAAGCACTTCACGTTTTAACAGATCCAAAGTGTTTTACACATAAAACAGCTGAGGTTATTAAAGCAATGAAGGGGGTTACATTGGTTGCGACGGGAACCGACAGAGTCGACACCACTTTAACCGCTCCAGTAAGACCATCTTTACCTCGACAAAAACAACAACAAAGGAGTGGGACATGAAATGACAAAGGAGTGAGGAAACAGTCGTAAATAAAATATTTTCTGTGTCACGCTCATTGAATCTGATGATATTAAATGACCTAATTTATTTGTATTGTAAATTAATATATTGAAAAAATCTAGGATGAGGCGTTTTGGGCATTTATTTCCCCATTTCTGTAGAATAACCCTAATATTGTTTTCTTGCAAATTCTATTTGTATCACTAGGGTTAGAACCAGCGTTATCAGAAGTAGCTAAGAGCCTGTCTGCTGTATATTTATCTTTCTTGTTTCAGGTGAAATGGTAATGAAGATACCATACGTTTCAAAATGATTAAATTTCCACTCCTTCAATCAATGAAAAACATTTCTGTCCATTTTCTAACCACACGGAATTAAAAAGAACATGAGATTCTTAAACACGAGTCTCTCAATTATTACGTGCATCTCAATAATAGAGAATCTCCTTTGATGATTGGTACGTTATATTATCCATGACAAGATAAAGAAATCACTCGATGATCTATTACCAACGATGAGGAAGTGGTTTGCAAAATAAAACTCTTCATCCTTTATTATATTTGATAAAAGAAAGGAATAAGAATACAAATGGTGCTTGAAGAAAAGTTTGTTTTAAAAAATATCTCAAATTTTACGGGAGCAATCCCCAGGTACTTAGCTAGTAAATAAAATTACTCCCAACACCGAAAATGTTTCAACAGATTTTTTTCTTCGTTTAATTTCAATCAATTTCGTACGTTCCTATTAACCTTACGCGTAATAACAACAAATATCCCGTTTATTTGAGAGCCTGAACCACTTCGTATCAAAAAAGGCAATCAAATTGAAGTATTGTTGCGTTGGTATTTCTATCGCCTTTTTGCTGTTTACGCTGTTCTTTTGTTTCGTTACTGGAGTCCATTAGTGATTCTGGTTCCAAGTCGCTTCTCAATTAGGAGACATAATTGAGTCTTACTTGCTCTGAGACACGCCCTGCTACGAATTAGATTACATAGCTGAATTAAACGAACCCGCGTTGTCACTCACAATTGAGTTTTTGTTCGTTGAAGTGTCACCTCTTTCGCTTTGCAGCTGGTTCCTTTGAGACGTAACAGATGAGTACCGTTGCGCATTCAAGGTCGCGTGTGGAAGTAATAATGTTAGGATCCGAGTAGATGGAACTGCAAAGCTATCGATGTAGTACTAGTAGAGCTCTTATAAAGACTTACATATACGTAGCCACAATTTTTGTGCCATTGTGATACATTGAGTGTGTTGTAAACATTGCGCTAAACTTGCACATTGCTAGTTTAATTTTAAATAATTTAAAAAATAATCATTTATGATAGCAGAGAGACGACTTGGATTTTCATTATGTTGTTAATATTATACCCCATTAGCAGGAAACCAATTCCAACTCTGGAAAAAGTATGTAATTATTTTCTAATGTTCGTTGGACATCGTCACTTTCTACGTATACTGCAAGAATAAATGAAAATAAAGTTATAGTCAACTGAAAAATATATATTTATTTGCCAACACTTTTTCGACATCTTATGCTGTCATCTTCAGTGACCTACAATCAAGATACAGGAATATATTTAGCTATTGGTAAAATGGTCTTAATAATAATTATACTCGGTAATAATTACAAAAATATGTATTAAAATAGAAAGTACTAGTATGTTGTAGTTAATAATAGAGAATTTAATATTAATTGGTTTCAGATATTTAATAGATTATATAAATAGTTGAATGTTAAATGTTTGTTTGCAAATTATTACTTGAAAAAAATTGAAATTAGTGAATATTTTCTGCACTGCGAAAAAATTCTGTAAGCCGAGCGTCTTACCTTCTCTGACCTGGAGGGATGGGTCTGGTCGCCTCTGTATCTTAAAAAGGCGTGACGGGACAAGGGTCTCTGTGTGTGTGTGTGTGTCTGGGCAGGCGGGAGGGTTTCTGCCGGAAGCTGAATGCTAAATGGATTCTAGGAGGAGAGTTTGCTATTGGGGAGAGAGATAGAAGTTTGTTTGCTCATTTAAAATGTGTGTGTGTTGGTTTATTGCTTTCTGAATGTGGATTGACTCTAGTAAAATTCTGTTATAATATTTATTTTCTATTTCTAGTATATATGTATGTGTGTGTTTCTGGACTGAAGGAGTGATTTGAGTCTAACAGGTGAGTAGCAAAGTGAGATTTGTCTGTCTTGTATTTTATTGCGTGTAAAAGCTCTTTAACGCGGATAGCAAAATTCCTCCCAGTTTCGCCAACATAATGAGCCTCACAGTTCCCACATTTATTTAGGTTTGATGTATGTAGTGTGCAGGAAAGTCTGTTTCTTAGGGGATTCTGAGGTTTAAATACGATGTGTATGTTGTGTTTCTTCATAACGTTATGTGTATAGATTGCGATATGTGGCCAAAGTATGGAATAGAGATATATTTACTGGTTTTTTGGAGAAATAGGTATGAGTGCGGTATGGTTGTGAATAGGTTTTCATTGGAGTTTTCTGTTTATGATAGAGTCAATGAGTTGTGTGAACTAACCATTTTAGAGCACTTTTAGGCCGGTTGCCGGTCGAAAGCCGGTTTTGGCAAATAAATATATACTTTTCAGTTGACTACAACTTTGTTTTTCATTAAAGTAAACTGAATACAACACCATTATCTAATTATAATGCAAGAATAAATAGTGTTCTTCAAATTAATTGTACTATAAAAACAAATGATCAAAGAATTAAAACCAATTATTTATTCATAGTCAACATACATTTGCATTCACTTAATCGCAGTTAAAGAACATAACCTTAGTTTATTTACCTATGTTTCGAAGTAATTATATCTTTTAGTGCCTAACTTCTGCAACATAAAAGCCGAGATATTAAAATGGCAAATTCTCAAAATCTTGACATTATATGCTAGGAATGTGCATTAATAAACAAATATTACGAAGCACGACGCAAACGGTTGTCGTCAATCTGTCGTCGTACATATGCTCTCCTTTATAGAACCTAAGTACTAGAGTAAGAAGAATTAAATGACTGAAATGTCTGAAATTCAATGGCCTATCCAAGGAGGGAGGGGGCTATAGGGGCACGTGTTACCTCCTTCTGTGTTTTATCGAAAGATATTTTTTAAATATTCAGTATGATACCTAAAAGCAACAAGAATCAATAAAATCTGCACAAGGAGATGACTTCTTAGGAAAAACACATGGCTTACTTTGCTTTAATAGATTTCCACTCCTACGTAGAACCATGAGCACAGGACTGCGATATTTCACTGTTTCTAAGCATACACGCATTCCGCGAGATTATCTTTCTCTGTCCACGCATTTGGTAAAAAAGCAAATTTCGATTTCCAACACTTTATTTCAGTATTACCACTTCTATACTAGCTTTGAATACCACTGAATTAGTATAATTTCATACGTGTTACAGTTTTAGATAGAACACAGATTTTTTTCTATTCACGTAAATTGCCGTTGAAATTATGTTGAGTAAATCTGAAGCAGTGAATAAGTTTCTTAACAGGAATGACCAAAGTAAAAATTTGGCTAAAAACAAAAATTATTTCAAAGACGTTATTTTTAAAGGTGACTTATGAAAACTGCAATTTGGTTAATACGTTATTTATGTATCGGAAAAGTTAATTTTAAAAAATTTCCGGTGTACACCCTGGTTTTTCCTTTCATGGGCGCCTCCCAAAATCAAATCCTTAATCCGTCCCTGCTAAAATTGTCAGGAATAAATATAATTACATGTATTTATTTTGATTTAAAATGTTCTTCACCGATCATGTAAATGAGATAGGGGCAATAATTGTTGACGGTGCAATACATTTCATCTTACGGAGAAAATACTTCTTTCCAAAACTATACAAATTTTTAAATCACGAATTTAACAGAAGTTTAGATAACTTTGTACAAAAATTTCCCGAATTACCTATTTTTTTCACCATTTTTATCTCCAGGTCAACGAACATTTCAAAGAGATATTTTACGTTCTCCGAAGTTTCACGCACAAATAACGAAAGCGTTTAGTAAATCGACCGCAATATTTTGACACGCCCTTGTTACTCACTTTCCCGATAGACTTCATTCTTAGCACGATGATAATTAGGAGAATTCCATTATGCACTACGGAATACGAGTGTTTGAACAGCTTTAACAACCCACTTTTTTGTTACTCCTAAAGAAACTCGTTAAGGATTTTTAAGGGGAGCAAAACTGATGGGAAGGAACTGGCTCGTATCCTACGTGTACAGATGATTAAAGATTGAACCTTCCATTAACGAGCCATTCGACGAGTAATGTCTCCCAATATGGAGGAAGAACTAAGTGACATCGCAGTGAGACGCTTAAGCTGTCAACAAATAGCAAGTCTGAGTAGCGTGCTTTCAAGGGAAACTCAGAGAACGTACGTTATTTGCCGAGATGTCTGAAACAGATAGAGTATCGTTAATTCTCGTGATGGGAGCCGCTGCAAAGATTATTAGAGCGCGCGCGGCGAAAGAATAGTAATGAGGGAGGAGCCAGACGACAAGGACTCGATGCATTTTGCTAACTCCTTCTCTCGCTCCACAGCCGTTCCACTCGTTCCAGGAGAATCTTAAGGTACGGACACGTTGGACGCAGCGCTACGCGTCCTCTTCGCGGATCCTGCGCCAAACAAAACTCGGCTGGATTTGCTCCGCGAAGATTCCTATTTTAAGATATTATGTGTGTCAGAGCGACCACGCTTAAGTATCCCCCAGAAATGTTTAAAATGACAGTTTAAACAATTCCCTATCCCGTGGCGGCGAATTTTCATATCCTTACTGCGCAAAATTTGAATTATTTGACTTTAAATTACTATGGAGAAACTTTCGCGGGCTTACGTTTTTTTAATATTCTGTCAAAAGTACCGGCTAAAAAATAGCGAAAAAAACAACAACTACTAAAACATAACAAATGGAAATATGGATGATGCAATGACGTTAAGATTTTCATACCGTACGGGGTATTTACAAGACTAATTTGCCAGAAACTGTGGAAAGTACTATTCTAACGGAAAAGGCAGCCGCATCACGTGACCGAAGACAATGCGACCCTTGTCAAAGAAGGAGTCAAACGACAGCCTAATTTAATTATACAGTTATAAAATCACAAAATAATTGTCCTCATCCAATATAAAAAATTCAGTAGAATAAATTATTAATTAATAAGAACTACTTTGGTGGATATTTCCAAGTTTCGTGAATAGTTGGCAAGTTGACTACAGTCAACGCGCATAGATAATACCACAGATTAGAGCACTATAAGTATAGATATTCTCACGTCGCCATTTTGGTTCCTAAATCGGTTCATGCTGTTGTCGATGTGTTTTCATGAAACATTACTTTAGAGATTGTTTTCAGAAGAAAGTAGTACATTTTGATACGAAATTTGAGTTAATGCCGAACGTTTTCTGTTATTGACATAGGTTTATGAGAGAATTTAATTCGTATTGGTAAATACATGCTCATAGGATAAAAACACCAAATTATAACTCAAAATTATTTACTTGTTCCTATAATGGGAATAAAAAGATTTCCCCAAGATTTAAGAATAACTGAATCCTGTAAACACTTAATAATGTTCACGAAGGAAATGATATAATGTGTTGACTAAGATGTAACGTGTTGCTTACACATGGTGTTTTCGTATAGATCGGTCATAATAGGTAGTTTTTGCAAAGTGTACCTGCAAGTTATCGTATATGCTATCCACATGCAAGTTACTTCAGCGTATGCTCAGAAGTTAGTGATACAATAAAGCTCCTAGAGTAGTACGTTACAACGCCTCTGTTTGCGTGTGATGTTAGTGCCACGCTAGTGAGCGAGATCATGGCGGATTCTGGTCTGGATTTGAGGTTATGTTGATATCTAAGAGAGATTTGATGGTTGTGTGTGCCGTATGAGCTCGTTTTGGTGTACTCACAGTGCAGTTTAATTGTGTACGCTTGCATACAAGTAGTTTGTTTGGGTTTACAATTTTTATTATGATTTGATTCGAAGGTACGCTATGCAAAATGCATCGATACATTAACGTATACATTAGGAAGCGTGTACGTTACGCAAAAACTCTCTATTATCAACTGCTGTCAACGTATAGAATGGAACCAAAATGGCGGTACGAGAATACTCATTCTTAAAGTGCCTTATTTGAAATTGTTAACTTTGAAAGGAAATTGGAGGAGTGAGTGGGTAAATGAAGTGTGTTTGGGAAGTAGTGTTTATGAAGAGTCTCATCATTTGTTCCCAGTTTTTAAGAATGAAAGAGGAACACTACATGCGTCATACAAGAATGTCTATATATAGACATTTGAGTTAGCTTCTCCACGGGACTAGTATAGCAGACTAGTGTGGGTGCCGTGGCCTGCCCTACAATGGAAGGATCTACGCCACGCCACACCTCGCTGCGGATATATGACAACACCGCGCTTTTGCTCCGTTGGTTATGTCTCGTTACTTGTCGTTCACCGCGAGAACTATAGAAACTTCGTGTAGATAGATCTCACAACCGGCAACACCGTAATTGAAGGGGAGTAGCCTGTACATAAAACCAATTTGACTGACACGAATTGTTTAAAAAAACGTAACTCATTTTCGAATTAAAATTATACCAAACTCGTAGAGATCTTATGCGTCAAAATATACGAATGATCTCATAACGAACTAGAAGAGACTAAAAAAGATTTACTCCTGTGTCGGCACAATTATCTTCACACGTCGCCATAACCAGTAAGACTTATTACCTGGATAACTTTTGTTCGCATCTCCTCTACTTAAAGGTAGTACTAGCCTAGGGAGAATTAAATCAATAAAATATATTAAATCGGTGCAAATAAAAAGAAAAAAAATTACTTCTTGTGATTTCAACTCGGAAAACATATCTCACACGCTATTTAAATGATATAATTGCTATTATAATTGATTGTGTCACACATGGCGTCTTCTGGACAAAACTTTTAAATCACGAAAGTGATGGAAGTTTACTTTGATTTGTAGTAAATTTTCGTAGCTTTTTTTACATTATTTTTATCGATAGGTCACCGGACATTTTGGGAAAGCTATTTAACTTCTTCTGAAGTGAGATGCATCGCTCGGCCGCCATGTGTGTACATGCTCTTATGCATTTCAAACGAGTTAAGCGAGTTCCTGAACTTTGTGTGTACTATATTATTAACTGACAGATACAAATTAAATCATGATTTCTTATCTCCGTTATTATTCATAAAGTTGTGTTTTAAAACAATCAGAATATTAATAAAAAACAATTATACATCTCCTTGATTTGACTAACTTGGAACGCTAGGCCCACCTCAAAGTAGTGATGTTCATTGTTTTTCTCTCTCTACAACAGTCTGCGGCCCGCGATACTCTTTTTTAATGACCCATGAAGAGTAGAACATTTTATATCAAACGTTGGAGGGACCCACTTTGTGGAATAAATCTATGCTGCCAGAATTAATATTTGACGTGACATGAGAGAAAATAGTGTTCGGATTCACCCCGTCATACATTAAAATATGAAAACATATTCTTATGATACAAAATATTAAAAATAATTAATAAATTAAATATACTATTTAAATTTTTTCAGTTTGAAATAACATAAAATATGTTGATGAGAATCAAAATATTGTGTCACAAATGAATAAGAATGACCCATTAGGTTTATTCATAGGGAAAATTTTTCTTAACCCCCATACCGTGCCGACCGCATTGAAAATGGGACGCGGGCTAAAGAAAGTTGGACAGCGTTGCGGTACCCTATTCAGTTTTATGGTAAAGTGGGTAAAAAAGTGTTCCCTGAGACCTCCCCCCCCCTAAAATCCACCACTGTTAACAGCGATATAGTCTGGAAGCGTAAATCGAAACCCTAATGCATTGCAGTGCCTCCCACCAGCGCGGGGGGAACAGACTTTCATTGGTTGTCCATGTCCCCGGCTCCGAGACCTGAAGACAGCGCGCTAACACTCGATCATTCAAATTGCCACATACATCCAGAGGCACTTAATGTTCTATTTGAAAACTGAAAGCAATTACATTATAACGCAACGCCGGAATAGGTTAAAACATTATTTGATCCTTAGTGAATAAAAGTATAATAAAGATTATTTCGCAGAAAATGCTATATTTCGATGAATTCTGTAGAAATATGGACTAAGATGCATTTTGTTGTTTGTGATATAAATCTTCTTTAGAACTGATAATTTTTAATCGGAAAATATATTACATGATTCGTATAAAAAGTAATATTGAATACGGGTAAAAAAATAATCAAAATAATAGTTTATAAAGAGTGAATCGTAATTTTCTATCTAATAATATGTATCTTATGAGATTAAATAGTTTGAGAAATTCAACATATGGCATTTGTACAAGGAAAGCAACGTCACTCATTTCACCTTGTCGTTCCATTTGTCATATGCTCATGTGATATTTTCCTCCTCTACTTGTTCCAAATATTTTTAAACCACCCATGAAATGTATATTTTTTAATGATTGGGATTTTCTGCCATTATTTTAAGTTTTAATTAAATATTTTTGAGAAGAAAAATTACTTGTTTCACTTTGCAATAACCTTTGTCATTTTCCGTTTATATTTTACTCCCTTTCTCGCTCAAAGTGTTTTTAAACTATCTATGAAATGTATGAAGTAGATCTCCGTGCTAATATTATGAATATAAAAGTGCACTTGCATGTTAGAGGAAACGTACGGAACAAATACTGTTGAAATTAGGTTTAAAAGTAACTTGAAACCCAGATACGATCATAGTATATGCTAGGTTATCATAAAATTTGCATTCCGTTTTTTGTTCGAATTGCTATAAAAATTAATTGAATTTTTTTATTGTAATTTGAGAAAAAAAACAATCGCAATGTATACAAAGGTGTAGAATGTAAGCGAAATATGGAGGACCACCTGTAACATGACAAATGATAACAGGGAATATTAAGTAGATTTTGTGTATGATTATACGACGCTTTGTCCCGGAATCTCTTTCGCAAGGTTTTAGATGCGAAGGTTCGCAAATAGAACTTGCTTTTATCGATACCTCTCTTAGTGTCATGTTCTACAAATCACGAATTTACTAACAAGTCCTGATTATCGGTATTCTGTACAGTGAGTTATTGTTTTGCATTAATAACTCACTGTAAAGAACACTGATATACTGAATTTAATTCGCAGCCATACAGTAAAAGTAAATAAAGACAGAATAAAATAAGCCACTCAGGAAAGAAACAAAACTTCCATTCCCTACAATTCGATGTATGTTGTTTATTAGATACCAAGTCCCGAAAAAACTTTCGCGAGAATTTAATTAGGAAGGCACTGAACAAGAAGTTGGGTATGACATTCCATCTCAGAATGCATGTCGTACCATTTGAATTGCGTTTGTATCAAGCCTTGATTAATCAGAATTCTACAGTATGTATCATTATTGGTTTCTTGCAACATAATCAAACCTTGTTCATTAGTTGTCGCGCTGGAATTAACAAAATATACCACAGAGAGTTTTCATTTTTGCTCGGTTAATAGAGAGCATAATGCATAAACATATTTAATTTTGTGGGGGTGCGGGGATTACGACGGGCAATTTAATTTATGTACTCATAGACCCTTGTATGTACTGTAAACTAGAATATTGCACGTTATCCACTAACAATATATTCTGAGATTTTTATTTTCCTATATGATAGGACACTTATGACGCGAGACCAATAAAGGAACCTCTAAAACACAGCTGTTCTTATTTTCTTTACTTGCTATTATCAGAACTTTTAAGCTCAGAATATTGAGAAGATTCTGACCCACTTCAGAGAACGTTGAGTACCGTCCAGCCCCAATTCTTATGAAGTCGGCGCCAGCGTTGATGGATGTTTTTCAAATATAGATAAATTGTGTAAATTGTCTTATAATTAGTCCTCGGATCTCAAAAATAGAGTGATGAATGCTTCGGACATTATATCTAACAAAGAAATACGCCGATGATAAACTACTAATCTAACCACTAAAGTTTGTGATTTTGAGAAACACTTACTCTGTTCGGATTATGAAGATCAAGGTTACAAAAGCTAATGCGCGTTAAAAAAGTTCTTTTTTTTCTTCAAATATCTCGCTATTCACATGAGAGGCGCAGAGAGAAACCAACTACACTATTATACTGCCATATTCATTTTGTAACAATTTAAATGTTACACGGAGTTTTTAATATTACCTATACTCATTTTAATATTATAAAAATTTTAAAGTATAAATGTCTTTTCTCGAAGTCTTTAAACATAGACTTACACAAGAAACCTAAGGAACACGCAAAAATTACCTTCTCCGCAATGCAACCATTTGCTTGATCGTCATTTACGCCATCGCAATGCTTCTGGATGGATACAGCAATTTGAATGAAGTTAGTGTGTTAGCGCGCTGGCATCACGTCTTGGAGTATCAATGAAAAGGGAGGCACTGTAATGCATTAGGGTTTCGATTCACGCATAGAGACCTCGCATCAAGGTCGCGAAGATTCCTCAAATAGAACACACGCGCCAATACATGTGACGACAGTGAGATACATTTGAAAATAATTAACTTTGCAAATGCATTGATAAATGTGTATTTATAATAAAACTTACACACACATTTGTGAATTATAGTTAAATTTTCAAGTTAATTATCAACTTGGAAAATATTTACTTACAGCAGGAAAATAACTGTACAATTCGCTCAGAAATATGCGCTTGAAATTGGCTCTCAAGCGTAGATGAATATTAATGCCTACAATTTCCTAAACGAGTATATTAATTTTTCATTCCTTCATTGCGCAAGCACCCAAAGGAAACGTAACAGATGTTGCTGGCCCCGCGATAAACGACCGACGAAAACACTCGTTAAAACTAAACAAATGAGTACGTAATTAAGGAACCGGTATTTAGAAACTGTACGGTTAATAAACCTGTAAGTATTGTTAGCATTGATTAATAACATTATTTCTTCCAAAAATTAACAAAAATATTGTAAACGTGTATAATCCCTGTGCTGCAAGTTGGTCAATGAGAAACAAACGAAGTTTATCTACACTGTTGGAATTTTCTGTTGTATTTTTACAAACAAAGTGTGCGAACTGTGCATTTATATAAAAAAGACAGTAATTATTACAGAATCAAACTACTGGAATATTATGCATGAAAGTGTAGTGAACTAGCTGATTATCAGGCGTTGCCTGGGATTTTTCTTAACTATTCGTTGAAATTTTACGATTTAAAGACGTTTTTTATCTTTGCTAAATGTACAAAACATATAATACATTAAATTAGATGATGATTGATTTTTTTCCTTCTAAATTACTCTCTTAAATTGAAATATTTTAACACTTCTATTTTTAATAGCTTTTTATCAATAATTTAGGTTTATTTTTTTAAAGATAGACATACGCTGCCGCGGTCTTTTTTGTAGGACTCTTTGAGGCAAACAATATCGCCATTCAAAGTTGTCACCTATATCTAACCGTTTGGAGGCGAATATTCCTCTTTTTTTATTTCATCAACATTTATAGTCAAGAGTCATTTTCTATCTTTCTTTTCACACGTTTTAAAAATAAAAGTTAGCCTTATGTTCATCCTGAACATCTTATCTATATTCTTCCCAAATTTCATCATGATTGGGTCAGTGGTTTAGTCAGACAGACAGACACGCTTTGGCGTTTACGCATTTATATATTAGTATGGATTTACTACACCTAGATATTATTCATCTAGCATTACGCAGCATCGGTATTGTGAATTTACTTTTTTTGTTTAATTTATTGTCAAAAAAGCAGGCACTTCAAGGCAAGTTAGATTTACTGTATGAAGGTACTGTAATTTTACGTGGAAGTTCGGGGGAAAACATCCAGTATTGTACTGCTACTACAACAGCAGATTGCGTTCTCTTTCATGCTGTGTTTTTGTTGTTTTTTTGTGGGGCTTTACGGCTCGCCGACATCGAGGTCATTAGAGCCCTAACATTTTGTACAGGTAGGGAAAATGCAGTTACGCACTAGGGACAGCCAACATGACTCTCCCCGCGTGTGGGACTCGTCGAATGACTCCACCATACCCACTAAAAACCCTCCTGAATTACAAAAGATCCAAATATATATCAAAATAGAAAAAATAAAATAAAAAGAAATAAAACATCCTGAAAACATTATACAAACCGAAAATAAGAAAAGAGTCAATTTCGGGGGAGAGAGAGATAGAGAAAATGTTAATTCAAAACAAAGGGGAGAAAATAAGATTTAAATCCAAACCCTCCCGAGAACTTGTGGGAGGAACCCCGTTTTGTTTATGGATTTGAGTAAAAACATACGAAGAGAGATCAGATACTATTCCAGAGGCCAATTTCCAGAAGGAATCTAAAAAGACACATTAAAATCGGTTCATTTTGTCCCAGCATAACGTTCAAACTGTTGGGTAGATTGTGTCGCCGTCGGCTAGTACTATATTTGAGACACTCCAGAAGAAAGTGTTCCACGGTAAGTGTTGTGTTACAAGTTTCACAGACGGGGGGAGGTTCACCGCTTAAAAGATGACCAAGGGTAAGATAGCAGTGGCCAATACGAAGGCGTGTAAGTGTTCACAAATAACACAGAAAATAAGCTTGAAAACTCAGCTGGTCGACGCAGCGTCTGCTGCCTGGATACTGAAGCAAAATGTTCACAATAATGAGCTCTGGAAGGATCACTCCAATAAAAAAATATACACCTATTGTTGTAAAAAGAAGTAATATCATTGGGCCTTATAAAAAGCAGGATTTCATTGTCGTGAAGAAATTCAATTGCTTAGTCAATAATCTGTTCAATTAAGAATAATTCGCATTATAGAGAATGCGAAAGAAGAATAAATGTTTCAATATGAAAAAATGAGCATAAAACAATAATATACGATACAATACGAATCCTTTCTCCTTCGTACAAGGAAGCCATAAAAAATGAAACAGATGAACGTCAATCTCCCGACTGTCAAAGTCGACAGACGCGAACTCTCGTAGGAACCTAGAGATATTGCAACATAACTTAGTGCCCCGGTCACTGGTGCGCCCTGACGGCGTAAGCTTGAACTACCCTTCCGGTGAGGTGTTAAGCGTCTGCTCAGGATAGACTGCTCGCTTTGATAGCAAGCAGGCTACTAAAAGAATTAATATATCTTCAAGGCGGGAACGTCAATTCTGACGCACGGCGCAGGCGCTTAGCACACCTGTAAGCAATAGGCGCCTGCCAAGTCCAGATGAGCTTGATACAGTACCTGTAGGTGCATTTCGTAACAGTAAGTATTACTTCACGTCTGTTCGCGCGGGATGTTGACACCCAAGTCTTAACGGAGTCTTTTACCTTCCTCAGTTTGAAGGTGCGATTTTGCCATTCGGCTTGCTATGTCTTACGATCTTATGGCAACCTTTGAATCTGACGTAGGGACAGATGAAAGGTCAAGGACTGCACTCAGTGTTCCCCGCTTCGCTGCCTCATCAGCTTCTTCGTTACCCGTAATACGCACGTGACCAGGAACCCAACAAAGGACTTTTTCAAAAATTTTGAAATCCTATATGGCTTATTAGATTCTGAATGGTCAGCGTAAGGGGGTCAGAAGTGTACAGTGAAGACACTGATCACAGAGCACTAATAGAGTCACTGCAGATTACCACACGCCGTATTGAAGATTGATGAATGAACTTCAGCGCCTCAAGAATTGCAAATTTTTCAGCAGTGTACACGCTGAAAAAGGAATGGAGGCGAAAAGAACGTGTGGCCCTATCGCAGTGGAAAGCAGTACCAACGGAATTATTAATTGCTGAGCCATCAGTGTACACGAACATATGATCCAAATAGAGGCTTTTTAGTTCTCCAAAGTGCTGTTGGTACACAACCGCTGGAGTGTCTTGCTTTGAAACTTGAGACAGCCGAAAGTCGATGGTTGGTTGCACGAAGGACCAAGGTAGTGTGAAAGAGTGTGGGTATTTCACTGGGGGAGGTAGTGTGATGTGATTTTCCTCTAGCAGTTATTTAAAACGAACACCTGTTGGGCGGGGTAACGAAGGTCTTGCAGCGTAAGAAGAAATAAATTTCGGGGAATGGAGGTGTTTCCGAGTGGGGTGATTGGAAACCCCCATCAGTTTCACTCCGTAAGATCCAAGTAGAATATCACGTATCTTGTTAAGAGATGGTTCGCCAGCGTCTACTAGCAAGCATTCTATTCGACTAGTGCGGAAAGCACCAGTTGCAATGCGGACTCCAGTATGATGGATACAGTTAAGGGTCCTGAGTGTCGACTGTGATGCGGAGGCGTATACAATACTGCCATAATCTAATACAGACCGAACGAGACTTCTATACTGACGAAGAAGGCAAGTGCACATCATCAAGGCGCCCCATGATGATGCGCATGAGCAGCGAAGGAGGTTTAAGAAGAATTACAACGGGATTTTAGATTTCGGATGTGCTGTGGTTTGACGGGATTTTAGATTTTAGATTTCATGCTATGGTTTGACGTTAAATGCAAAGTAAGATAACCCACATTTATTTATTTATTTATGTAGTCATGTTTACATTAGAAGAGACATTACAATCGTCTCGTAAATCCTGTGTTCTCTTTCTGCCACTATCTTGGAGTTTCAATAGACCCGCATAGGTACTCAACTAACAGAGTACCAAATGCCTCTCTCATGACTCTTATTCTTTATTATTATTATTATAGTTTACTAATTTGCTTTATTTTACCTAATAATTATTCAGTCGCATTACCCGTCAATGCAACTAGAAATTCGTTAAGAGTAAATACCAGGATACAGTATGCACAGCCCACGGCAATCAAGGGCTGATTTAGCGGCGCGTAGGCCCTCTGCCCCGCCAATATAATATGTTAAATATCTAAGTATTGTACTTCTTTTGAATTATGTAAATAAAGTTCATTTTGATTTGATTTGAACTTCACACTTCCCGGATATTTAATTTTGCTAGTTAAGAACAATGAAATTAGCGGATGAATACATTCACCACCATCATTTCCAGAGTAATTAAGTTTCTTCTCGTGAAGAAATACATACAGCTTCATACCATTTCCCCTACTGCTGCACACGTGTATCAACATGAATCAATAATAGCAACTTATCTTCCTTTTCCATTCTCCTCGTCACGACAAAAGCGTCACTAAATCTCTTACATGAGACTTTGCACTCTACTTGTCCAAATAGATAATTGCTATTAGACGATACGATGGTATATTACGTTATGCTGTAAAATCACAACATTTATCGCATTTTCAAAATTGTGCAATTTTTACTGTAAATTAACAGTTAAGTCGCTAAGTTGTTTAAAATTACAGCATTTTCCAGAATTTTCTAAAATAACATCAAATGTGAAGAAATTGCGGCAGTTTTTTTTATTGTAGGCGTTTAGTACAATTACAGACAATTCAAACAGTGTTATAGTGCCGCTAGTCACTATTCATGGGCACCGCTGTTCCAAAGAAATATATGCTGCTTATCACAGTTCCAAACTGATGCCAAACTGGAATACATCACCTATTTACGTCTAACGCGGTGTTCACACTGTCCGCGAAGGGTTCGAAGCGAAGCGATGCAGTATTCACACTGCAAGCAACGAGAGGCCCGCGATTGAATACAAGTAAGCAGTGGAGCTCTCGAATTCGTAATAGAATGCATCATTTTGCACTCTATCTCTTTACTCTTTTAACAAAATAGAAGATTCGAAATGCACTGGGTTTATGAATTCAGTGAAGGAAGAACCTTGGGAGACTCCCATAATTTGTATGGCAATCTGCGAGAGGATAAACAGCGGTTTTGGAATTATTTCGGAATGAGTACAATGACCTTTGACTACACTGTATCATTCTCACTCAGAATACAGGAACAGAAGATACATTTCCGAATGACACTAGAAGTGGAAGAAAAAAATTATGATCACATAAGAATAATTCTAAGATACTTGTAGTAGTGAGGCACTGAAAAGGATGAAAAATGCTATATCTGAAAAAGAGTTTAATTCTGAAATTTTCAATGTTTTCTTGACGCGATATTTTAGAAATGAAAAAAATTCAAAACATATGTTTACAACGAAGCGGACGAATACAAAAATACATACTCAGTCCCTCCACTATAAATATAAAAAAACGGCCGACATTGCTGTTGAACACATAATTCTTTAAGACGCAGAAGAGCAGAGTCAGCTCTCAACGCCGTTTAAGACCATGATCACCCGCTATGAGGAAATAAACGTTTTTGGGAAGGGGTTGAAATGCAAACGAAAATTACTTATATTAATATTGAGATCATAATTTTCGGGGTCGCTTAAATCTGTAATGGCATTTCCAAAGACGCCAAAATCCACAATCAGCCCGTATAGACTCCAGCACCCTCAGGGAAGGGGGTACCACGAAAAAATTATGACATGACATACCAGTAATGAGTCACATGACAGATACCAATAATGACAATTTTCGGCGTCACCAACTTGACAGTGAAATCTCGATATAGTATAAGTTTCAATTAGCCCCCATGGAAGAATAACATCACTAGCACCCCTTGGGACGTGAGTAGAAATAGATTTATATGTATAAATAATTAGAAACTAATTTTGAAACATAAATCATTAAAAAATGCATCGGATCCGTAGTTTTAGTGTGTGTGAGACGAGTATTCGGAATTTCTCCAGTGAGAATACAAGCAAAGATAAACGTTTTTGTATGATTTAAATAATTTTCAGTTCTTAAAGTTGAAAAAAAAATATTTTTTCACAATTTACACAACCATAGGAACATAATATTATAAAAATATGGAATTGTCAAAATACATTATTTCCGAAAGGAAAATAATGGATTTACGACTAATAGCGTATTGCATTAGTTCAACTTAACGACCCTTTATTATTTAATTAAACTACTAATGTCGTTCAGTCAAGTTCACAAGACATAGAGGCATAGGGGTTTCGTTAGAACTGAGGTTGAGAAGGGATACACGTAAAATTAAAGCAAAAAGGCACATATATTAGGGTCGAATCTCTGGTTTTTGCGTTTTCTCAGATGAATAATTGTAGTAAATTGACATTATGTAGCATTTAAACCACATGAAATGCACGACACCCCCAAATGTAAGGGTAGGGAAGAGTGAGACTCGAAAAATTATCGAAAATGTCCGCTAAGAAACGTTTTTTCGAAAATCCAGCCATAAAGAAGTGAAACGAAGATGATTTTTATGAAAAAGGCAGTGAAGGTATTGCTATATTAAGTGTTTCGAACAGGGTAACACCAAAATATAGAGTTCTAAGCGAAAAAACACTATAATACAGACAATCGTGCCATAAATAACCCTCTCTTTATGAAATTGGTTAAAGACATTCTGTAGTGCAGACTGAGAAACGTATATGGGAAAGTATGTGCAATGGTTGTGCCCAACATTTATTTAATACAGTTATTAATTTTTATCGTCATGTAACTATGATATAAAAATGTGTAAATGTCAATTTGCCTGACGGAGACTCGATTAAGAGAAAAAACGTTGTATGGAATGCGAAATAATAATTTTTTTAATTATTAGATGTAAATCAATTATTTTCCTTTCGGAAATCATGTATATTGACAATCCTATATTTTTATAATATTATGTTCCTATCGTTGTATAACTTGTGAAGAAAAATCCTCAACATTAAGAACTGAAAATTCTTTAAATCATAAAAAAACGTTTATCTTTGCTTATATTCGCACTGGAGAAATTTCGAATACTCGTCTCACACACTAAAACCGATCCACACATTCTTACATTAGCGCTACCTATGAGTGTCTACATATAACTAGAAAGCCACTCGGCAAAGTTAGTAACTTGGACTGGTTTCACTTTTCTCTCCAAGGTAGCAGCACTAATGCTACTCTGCAGATTGAACCATATTGATTTTTACAGACACGCGCCAATTTGAAACGGCGGACTTACCCATCACGTCGGTTTGCGCGTGTTGCAGCTCACTAATGGCATTAAAATTACGAAGTAAGAAATACTTGAGTTCACGAATGGTTTATTTTTAGTTAAGTTCATAAAAGAATCGATCCACTTTTCTCCCCATCCTCTTCATTTCTTTCTATCCGTCTCATTCTTTCCCTTCTTTATTTTACATAATTCCTCTCATTCATTCAATTTTCGTAACTTCGGTCTTTCTCTTTTACAGCACAAAAAGAAAGATCTATATCAGTTAGTACATACTAAAATTTATTAATATGTATAAAACTATTTTTCGTTTACGTTTCTGTAGTCATTTAAGTCTTGACTTTTGGAATAGTTCTAGAATTATTTAATCTTCTAATTTGCAAATGTTTTACGTCAAACCTTTTCTTATTTTATCTTTATATTTCTTATTTTCTACGATTAACTACATTATAATTTATTTTATTATTATTATGTAAGCCATGTATTACTTGTGTTTTTATAACTGTAATTGTTTTTTTATTTATGTTCGGTAATAAGCCAATATCCCGAGAAAAAAATTGTTGGAATGTACTCAACCCATTAAAATATTACACGCGGATGGTCGCTAGTTTCGCTTCCGATCGTAAAATGTAAATAACATACTCTCATTTCATTTTTATATTCTAAAATTCATATTATAAACTTCTTGTTGTAAAATGTAAATTTTTTAATGATCAGACGGAAAAGCAGACCTTATGGTGTGAGTATCGCCAAAATAAAGAACCGTTAATTATTACTGTAATTAAAAATACAAGACATGCTGTGTCACTAACAATGGTTTTCAGTTTTGGTGTTTTAGTATATTTTTCGTCCTCTGAAAACGAAATTACTTCAGGAATGTTATTGAACTCAAACCTAAGTTATTTTAAACTCAGGGTTAGATTTTAGTCGTACGTTATACTGGTAGGTCGGTGTTTCTTTAACCCGGTCAAATGAGCATAATCGAAATATATACTCGTTCGAGTATAAAAAATCACAATAATGCGGAAATATTTCGAACTCACCTTATCTGCCGAAAAAGAATGAAATTAAAACCCACTCACCTGAAACAGAAAAGAAATCCATGAGATCCGTCACGTTTCCATGAACGAGTTTATTGGCAAGAAACCAATGTTCAATTAATGCGTATTTGTTTTTAATATGTTTAATATAAAATTTATTACCTTGTATTCTTTTTTATTTTATTATGTTCTAGTTGATTACCCAGAGATGCCCGGGATTTTTCCTAGATCAATTTTCTTTTACTCTGCCACGATATATACTGCGGTAAATACCCAGACTTCGGAAGATTTACATGTGATTTTATTAGCGGCGAGATAGTAATCATAATTTTCCTCCATTCTTGCAGAGGTATAATATTACACAATGTTCACTTGGCGAACGTTTGACAAATCACAATCACTGCGCTCATGTTTCCAACGACAGCGCAATACTTCGGAATTTGGCTCACGGACGGGAGGGCGCAGGCGTGCACGTAGTCGAGTTAAGGGCAAGTTAGAGTTGATTCTTCAGCGAGAACCTCTCGGGATAGAGTCAAATCGCACTGACTTAAGCTGGTGGCTATATTATTTATGATATATGGTAATAATGTCAAAAATTGACATCCGACAAAAACGAACATTTTCATCAAAAATCTTATGTTATCAATGATTATAATAATAACCGTGTCTTAGTATTAGTGAAGTAAAGTATTTACTAGGCAAGTATTTACTGTGCACGTGCTAAGGGAAATTAACATGTGACCAAAAATGCCTGCTAAGCAGTCGCCACTTGTTAGAGGATTGAAATAATTTTACTTACTTGTTTTAAAAACATACATATAGCAAACCGATTTTACAATTTCAAACAAAATGTGATTGTGTACACCATTTTGAATTTTACCTCCAGCAGCAAGAATAAATAAATCCTTGGATCAAACAACCCTTGGGCAAGCAAAGTTGTCCACGAGAGAAGCGATCAATCGTAACGTCCTCAATTACTCTATATTACCACCCACCCTTCCCTCTCCTTCCAAAAGTGTTCTAGGGCTATTGCAATGCGTTTTCAATAGTAAACCAGGAAAATGAAGATAGATAACTTGTAATGTGTGTATAAATGCTAATTTAATGCTATCTCTGTATTCTTGTTCCTGATAATCTAGCCAATGTATCGGTACCAACGTACATTACAATACTTCTTCAGTGCTTCATCCAACCATGAGAAAACAACCGCAAAGGGAAGAAAAAGGTTGATTTGTATTGTTTTTCGCAATGACTAAGAAACACCCATAAGTTATTTCAATAACTAATTTTATCACGACAAAGGCACTGTTTGTAGGGTAATTGACCTCAAATGTGTCTTATAATTACCGCAAGGGTCGGCAACCTTGAAGTGATCAATTCTGGGGTGAGAGGGGGGAAAACAAGCGAGCAGCCTTCCGTGTGTCAGCAGTCAGCTGCTACTCACGTGCCTGTGACGTCAATGAGGCACTTCCCAGAATTCCCCTGGAGGATGAAGGGGGAAGGGAAGAAAGGGAAGAAGCTGAAGTGGAAACCTTCATTGCACCACCAGGCGGAAGCGGATGTGGCTGAGGGGGACTGATGAGATAATGCGCTCCTCCACGCTCAATGTTAATGCACAATTGCACACACTCGCGCTGGGGATTGGTTTAGACCTCCAGTGAAACCTAGGCCATACACATGGTGACCATTGCCAAGTACCTCCCAGAGCTGATCATTGGCGAGTGGTGTAGCCACTTCACCTTTGGCAAGGATAGTCAAATATTCGATGCTGGAAGGTATTGGAAGGCTGGTCGATGCGAACAACGAGGACCTTCCAACCCCGAGTCCAAGTCAAATGAACCGCCTTCCTTGTCGATCTACAGCTACACACACGTCGAAGAACGACAAAAGTGAGCGTAAATGATCTCATAATCCAATTACGTCTCTATAAAAGAAAATATGTAATTGGAGCTATAAGCATAAAATTATAATAGTTATATGAGCAACAGAATGTTATATTCATAGAAGTTTTTATTATAATTATACTTTCTTAACTCAGGATTCCGCGTGCGTTTACGCTAGTAACGTCACTCTGTAATACTGTTGTTACATTAAGTGGCATTTACTATAAACGGCATATAGCTATATATTATTTAAACCTATTTTAATTACAATAAAGCTTCGAAGATTGTTCCGGTATTGCTAGAAGGGAATTATAGGTTATATTTTTCACAAATTTCGATATCAACAAAAAGGTAACCGTTGTGTCTTCTCAATTTTTAAAATTATTGATATTCGATTGAACAAAATTATATATGAACTAATTACGATGGAGACGATACAAGTCTCATAATGTTTTCATTTGAAATATTTTGAAAGTTGTGTTCGTCAATATTCGACGGTGACTCTTTGTTGAGGCTTCGTACGCGTGTGGCTCTAGCATTAGGCGTAGAGACAGAAAGTGTCCACAGTGGACACCTTCCCGCTCTTTTAAGCTAGAGCTCTCTATAGAGGGGAGCATACGCACGACGCCATTTTTGTGTCACACTGACAGATTGACATGTAAAGTACAACCGTTAACGTCGCGCATCGTAATGTTCGTTTATTATTGCAATTTCGTATGGTATACAACTTCAAGATCTTGAGAGTATCAATGAAACAAGTGTTTATCATTTTAATTTCACGGCTTTTATGGTGCAGAAGTTAAGACATTAGAAGATTACTTCGAATAGGTAAATAAACTAAGGTTATGTTCTTTAAGTGCCATTAAACACATGCAAATGCATATGAATAAAACACTTTGTTTTAATTCTTGGATATTTTATTTTTATACTACGATTAAAATGNAAATGCATATGAATAAAACACTTTGTTTTAATTCTTGGATATTTTATTTTTATACTACGATTAAAATGAAGGACACAAATGTATTTATTTTAGAATAAAGAGCTCTATAAAGCCGTGGTATTAAAATGACAAACTCTTTGTTCAATTGAAACTCATTGCAATAATAATAATAAAAAACAAACTTGGCATTAAAAGTTGTCGAAACGAGGGTATCCTCCATCATATGCAAATGTCCCAGAAAATTTGCGATCCTTTCCTGCCGAACTGGATGGAATCAAACAATCAAACAAATGATACATCGTACTTCAGAGCATTAAAAAGCGTGTTGATGTCCTATTGTTTCATCTCTCGCCATTTCCTTTTCAAGAGAGCAGCATTTAAACCTTGAATCAAGAGAAGACGCTATCTCACTCGTTTATTTGCAAAGCATGTTATTTGACTACTTGGTTCCGAAAAAATTACAGTACAAACGCCTCTACTCTGTAATAAACAATATAAATACATAAATATTCACTTTATTGTAAAGAAAAAACAGTTGCAAACTGCGTACGAACACACGGAGAATAGAAAGCTAAGTTACTCTGCGTAAACAAGCAAAGGGGACTTACCCAGGGGACTTACATCTAGTAAGTACGTGTTTGGCGAACACGGGGCCGCGAGCTGAGTCTGGCATTGCTCCCACTTACTTGTGCCATGCTCCTTCCTTTCTCTTTTCTGACCTCCCTTGGTCACCTCTTGTTCTTTTCGATCCCGACGCTATTAGGGCTAGGGTATCTTTCATTTTCCTCTTTCCTCTTCTTTTTTTTTAAAAAATGTTTGTAGGAACATTTTGCGATATGTTGGAATTTGTGTTTTGAGTTGTAATGCAGGAGGGTTTTTAGTGGGTATGGCTGAGTCTTTCGGCGAGTCCCACACGCGGGGAGAGTCATGTTGGCTCTCCCTAGTGCGTAACTGCATTTTCCCTACCTGTACAAGTTTTAAGGGCTCTAATGACCTCGCTGTTGACGAGCCTTAAAGCCCCACAAAAAAAAAATAGAATGTAAGTAATTATTCGCTCTATACGCTATTCTGATTACGATTCAAATGGGAGTATAATATAAGATTTGGAATACTTATCAGACCGGTACCGTTCATTCACACTGTAATTACACAGGCACACAAAAATTAAAGAGTTATCTGAACCAAAGACTAGACCTATGTATTCTTATGTATTTTGACGCGCTGAATCCGAATCCGGAGCCAGAGAATTTCAGCTATAAAATTTCTATGGCATAGAAAGCTGTGAAAATCGCTTCTACGTAAGAAATGATAGTTCATTTACTCCTTTTTCCTTTTGTAACGAACTCTTTTTATCTTCAAACGATCTATGCAGCGCATTTCCCTTTTAAACATTCAACCGAAATCTGCCATCGAATTAACATCTTCCTCGGTACCAGCGCCCCATTTTCTTGATATCTCGGTGAAAACGTTTACCATGTTATTCGCTGTAGTCTCCGAGGTTGTTCGGAAAATATTCAAGATGAGAGTTTAGAAAATGCAATTTCAAATTCATCTACCAACCCTGCTGTTTGAAGTTTTCCAATAGTTCCTTAACAAAATTATTGTAATCCTCATTTGTGTGGTTTCCTAAGAAATTCTGAATGACGTTTTTGAAACTTATCCGGGCAGATTTTTATGTATGATTCATATATGGAATCAGTTTTTCGTCTCTCAATGCGGCACGGATTTGAGGACCATCGAAAATACTTTTGTTCAGTTTAGCATCACTTATATCATGCAACTTTTCTCCAAAATATTCAAAACAATCGCCATCCTTGTCCAAAGATTTCACGAACTGTTTCATAAGACCAAGTTTGATACGGAGAGGGGGGAGCAGAATAGAAGGATAAATTAGTTTATTGTCCTCCACGTGGTCATACGCAGTTTGTAGATGCTTTTTTGACAATAAAGTTTATTTATTTATAACCAAGGGTTTGCGGATGATATTTTTCAAACCTGGATGGAAATCTGTTATTCTTGGCCATTCTTTCTGTACATAGTGTTTCTTTCTGTCTCTACTATCCTACAGATATAAGAAGCAAGGATGTTTTGTAAATCCTGATTGCTGTCCAAGAATCAAAGTCGAAATCTTAAAATCACCAGAAATTTTCAATTTGTGTTTTTCATACTTCAATTTCGTCAATACTATTTTCAAATTCTCGTATGTTTCTTTCAACTTCGTTGATTGGGCTATTGGAATCGGTACAAACGTATTCTCGT
>NNCF01131693.1:0-26736 GCA_002313205.1 Laupala kohalensis | reverse complement strand
ATATATATATATATATATATATATATATATATATATATATATATATATCTTCCGTGTGCCCTACACGTGGAGAATATATGTCGTATAGATCGACCGTGCTGCGCTTTAAGGTGCGACATGGATACACTATTCGGATACACAATAAACAGATCTCATAGAAGACAAAAGCCTGGAGAAAGCAGATCGGGAAAGAAATCATTCAATGCTGGGACACTTGTTGGGCCAAGGCGCCGACAGACAGGCAAACATTTAGGTTTATATCCTCGGTGGCATACAGCATTAAAAACAGAAAAATGTTCCAATCTTCTCAAGCGGTATTGGAAATCCTCACGGGATATGCAAATTTTTAATTGTTATTCGTGGAAATGACATTTAAGAGATAATTCGTGTATCTGTGGGCAAAAGGACCAAATGATATCAAACATGTGTTACGCGAATAAACGATAATAGAAGCAGAACGTGCAGAAAGGAATACATAACTGAAAAGGAGGGAAATATATGGAACGCTGGGAGGATTAAATACGCCGAAAAGAAGAGTACGACGAGTTCGAAGAATATCTCCAACAAATACTAACAATGTGGGAAGCATACGAGTTATGATTTTAGAAGTTCTTTTACCTTCTTGAGGTTAGGGGTGGTAACGTCATACAGACGACTCAACATGGGGCAGCCACACGTACGGGCAAAGATGGCAGGACAGAGGACAGAACTAAGAGATAGAGAATTCAGGAGATGAGTACAGAAGATGAGAGGTGATACAAATGAAGGCAAATATAACAGCGATATGATACGAACAGAGAGACACACAAGCGAGACAGAGGAAAAATAAGATACCGATTCTAGAAAGAGGTCTTGAACCCATGTAATGGTCGTTCGGCCGAGAGACTGAATGATCACCAAAACAAAATTTAAAAAAAAGACATTTACAAGAGGACAAAGGATAAAAAATTAGGTGAGAGTTGGCAGTGGAGAAAAAAAACAAGGAAAGTAAGATTAAAATACAGGTTTATACCTCTCATAATATTTAGTTCTGAGAATAGGAAATGGTTCAAGCCAGCGCATTTGGTATATGAAGTTTTGAGAGATAATGGCGACTTCAATGATTACTGGTAACGATGTAACATAAGGTACACAGTGTATTCAAAAAGTTCCAGGACTGGACACACGCAGATCAAGCATCATAATAAAATTACTTCCATTTATTCTCAGGCTTCTACATAGTCTCCCCCAATTCGATACAGCGCCAAGCACGAATCTTCAGCTCCATCATCGCCTTCTGGAACGCCTGTACTGGAGTACTGTTGTTGCGTTGTCATCAGTGCTTCAATCGCCTCTACTGAAGTGAATCGCTACCCCTTCAACTTCAATTTGAGTTTAGGAAACAAAAAAATAGTCAGAGGGGACAGTTCACGTGAGTACGCAGGGTGCTTGATACTGAAAATTTGTCGTTTCGTCAAAAACTCCCTTTATATTATGACAAGTAATTAGTTTTAGTTTCCCTGAACCCGTAAAAGATATGAATGCCATATTGGCGGAATATTAAAGAATTTGGAAATGGAGATTGTCAAGACAACATCCATTCGACGAGAAGCGAACAGTCTTCAGCAATTTAAATGGGGGGGTCTCGTGTGTTACGAATAATAGACACGACAGAATAAACTGGTTAGGAAAACACTTTCAGGCGAAGTTTAAAACACAAAATAAAATTTAAGTGTTATTGCGTAGGTCTGTGTTTGGAATTGGAATAGAAATTTCTTAAGTGAAAGAGACGCGAAAGTAGCTGTCCTCAATAATTGGAGTGTGCGGAAAAATGATAAACTATTCTCGAAGGGACGACAAGACAGGAATGTTAACTACATCGGTTCGAAGGAGAAGGTGAGAAAAGAATTCTCATAGCTTATGAGTATTCTTTTTCTTATGTTCGGCTTATTCTTATGTCGCGGTTGGTATTCTCTGATTGTTGAAATATCAGACTTGACTTTCGTAAGCGAGGAACTTTTTTCTTTGGAAAATGAACAATTCACGATTTTGTTGACTTGTTGTTCGTTATTATGTTTCATTACGAGCAGTTCACATGGTGGTCACTCTGCTTGAGTTGATCACAACTTTAAAGAACTTTGATAAGTTTAGATCGTATGCAGTCGGTCAGTTACTAGTTTCGGCAGCCGGCGTGCTAAGAGACTTCATCACAAGTAGTCCGTGAAAGTTTCGTTCGAAGTTTCGCTAAAATTCCTGGCCGTGAAATATAAACTCTTCAACTGAACTTCAAAGGGTTATGGACTTTGACAACTACCATTAAATGCGGTGTCTTCATCAATGCGAAGGGAAGGGCGATGGGCATTTCATCCTTGATGCTGCGCGGATGGTCGCCGGCCTCTCTAATGAATGGGAGAACTGTGAAGGCGTAGCGGTAACCATGAATGGTATGGTCTGAGATTGGGTTTGCGGGTTTTACACCACTTCATTGTGGCCACTGATGGTCCACCTTGAAGTACCATTGTTAAGGTAATTACTGACTGGCTGCGTCCAGTATTTTGTTGACTATTCGCTGCGAGAAGAATCAGCGAATTGAACTCTGTGTTTGTGTTATTCGTCATACACTCTCGTGGCAATGAAGAACGTTAATTGATAAGGTCATTGAAGAAAAACATTGATCGTAGAAAAATGATACTCTCAATTGTATAACTTTAATTGATAGTTAACTGGAAAAGTTGTGTAGCCAGTATTATAATTTCTTAAAGTGAGTAAGCAAGTATTATGTATTGTAATTTAATTTTGGGGGAATATTTAAAGGGTATATGTTGGGGGGAAGTGCTTGCGTGTGAAATGTTAGTGAGTAAGAATAATGTGTAATTTTGATAGAATAAATAATTAAGATCAATTTCACACAGTGTTGTGTTTCCTGGTTGTTTGTAGTTAGTGTGACAGTGCTAGCAGTCTGGGGAAGCTGACTTCAGGGAGTCAGGTAAGTGTATAATGAACGACTGCTTCTGCCCAATCCCTAATTAAAGTCATGTTATAATATAATGGAACGGTGCATTGTCGTGCTACAACCACCACTCGTGACTGTCCAACAATTTTGGCCTCACACGCCGCATTCGTTTCAACAGTCGATTCGAAACGTCTCTGTAGAATGTCCCAGTAACAGCGAAACGACGAAGAAAATCTCTGTGAATGACACCCTGACTGTCGAGGAAGGTGATCAGGCATTGTTTTTTGTCTTAGATTTGGAAGCACGAACTTTTTTAATCGGCTGCTTCTTTTCCGGGCAATGTTTTGCAGGAAATTTGAATGTGTATCGGTCATGAAAACCAACTCTTCGCAGGCAAACACCCGACGCTCTCTTTGCTCCTCTATGGGCGAATGCAGCACGAAGCATGCACATAGTTTTCTTTTTTGAAACCTTCTGCCATAATCTGATCCCACGCTGAAGTTTAGTGAATCTGCAATCATTTCTATCGTCATTCGGTGGTCTAACCTCACTAAAGCTTGCATCTTTTCCACATTTTGATCATTGCGACTTGAATGCGGACGACCTGATCTCTCATCATATTCCACTGAAACTCTCCCTTCTCTGAACCTCAAGAACTACTCGAACGCTCGCGAACGACTCATTGCACCTTTACCATACGCAGACTTAAAATCATTTCATACGTATCTGTGGGCGATTTGCCAATTTAAAACAAAATTTGATGATTGTTCGTTGCTCCATACTGTTACGGTGACAAGAGAACACTGAAACACGTTACAAGAATGGCCGCCTGTAGGATAGAAACTGTCCGAATTGAAGGAAACTAAGTCTCGGTATCGCCTAAGGTCATTCCTACGTAATACAATTTATTCCGCAGTGATGGCGCCACATGTACTGTTGTCGGGGCGACAGTCCTGGAACTTTTCGAATGCACGATGTATGATCGAAAATGTTACAGATGGAAGGAAATAGACAATGTAGACCATGTGCTCTACGATTGCGAATCAACTGATGACGAACGAGGTGCGTGGTACAGAACACGCCGTCGATATGGTAATTGGGAATAGTAGGAAGGTGGGATTAAATAGAAACATGACATGGAGATAATAAAATTAATTTTGTAATTATTAATATTGAAAAACCCCAGTTCATTGTCTCGGCCAAGAAACTGGGAAAAATAAAAAATGGCTTATTTTTTCTTCTTCTTTGTCCAACCGTCTTCCCAGTTCATCTGGGGTCGCGTCTCCTTGTACGTCTGCGTCAGAGAGTTCTATTGTGTGGCTTGTCTGTATCCTCAGGTATTCGCACTTAATCTCTTTCTGCATACTTGGCCACCAGGTTGTGTGCGGTCGTCCTCTTCCTCGCGGTCGGTCGGGGATCTTTAATGCCTGTTTCACAGCGTGATCGTCTTCGCGTCTCAGGATATGGCCATAGCAGCGGAGTCGTCTTTCTTTTACTTTCTCGACAGTGGGTGCTACCTTAAACGATCCTCTGACATACTCATTTCGCACTTTGTCGAGTCAGGTCACTCCTCCTGCCAATGTGAGCATTTTCAACTCGTTTACAAGTAGTTGTTGCTCATGTGGTTTCTTAAGGGTCCAGCACTCTGCCCCATATGTCAAAACTGTTCACACTACAGTTTTGTACAGTTTTTTCTTTTACTCGTATGGGTATTTTCCGATCGCAGAAGACTCCTGATAACGATCTCCATTTGAACCACGCCGCATTAATCCTGTGGTTGACATCTTTATCTACGTTTGCGTCAGGGGTGAGCACAAAGCCTAAATACTTGAAGCTGTCCACTTTGGGTAACGCACGGTTGTCTTATACACATCGCAGCCCGTTTCTGTCGCCTCTCCATAGTCACACTCCATGTATTCGGTTTTACTCCGACTTATACGCAGTTCATGGCACTGTATTTGTGTTACCCATCTACTAAATGTTTCTTGCATATCTATCGCGCTTTCGGATATTAGAACTATATCGTCCGCGTAGAGTATATACTAGTAGTCCGCGTAGTCTTTTGTATGTCCCGTGCGATGTAGTCTACAAATTAGTGAGTTTAAAGCTGATCCTTGATGAACACCTACGTGGAACGGATCACTGAGGCCAGCAAGGCTTTTTATGCGGGTTTTGGTATTCTTATACATATGTTGGACTACGGTTATGTACTATTCGGGTATGTTTTGGGTTCTGTGGGACAGCCATACCAGTTTTCTAGGTACTCTGTCAAACGCCTTTTCTAGGTCTATGAATAAGAGGTGCATATTTTCTTTGTTCACACGATGTTTTTCCATCATAATTCTAATTGTCTGTATGACGTCATTAGTCGTCTTTCCAGATATTGTTTTCAGTTATTCAAGAGTAAACATTTATAAGGGAAGCGATAATTCTTTCGAACATCTTTAGTGTATGTGATGTGAATAGTTGCTACACTGAGCAATGTCTCCTTTACGTTTATATATTGGGATGCCATTGAAGGGCTTAGTGAGCCAGGATAATGCAGTATCCTTCAATTTCTTCCATATATCAGCTGGTATCTGGTCGGGACCGATGACTTTATGATATTTCATTTTTAATAGGGCATATTTTGTTTCTAGAATTGAAATGCTTTCTATGGGTCCTTAAATTGGAGGTATAAAGGGCATTGTCTCGTTAGGGAATTCCTCATTCATTAGTTGGTTGTAATACTCTCTCCACTTTCCGTTGATGTCTTTATTAGCTGTTAGTAGTCTGCCTCGGTAGTTTTTAATGTATTTATTTGACTTAGTACCGAGCGTGGATCTGTAGCGTTGCCGGGCTATTTGGTTTATTTAAAAATTGCTTATTTAAAAAATAAAATTAAAAAAATATATCTAACGCTTATTATAGAGCAATAATTGAAATTTTAATTTGGCTATCACGTAAACGTATGGTGAGAATTTACCGTGGTTTGACATATACGGGGCTTTTAACATCAGGAATCTAATGGCAATCTTGTGAAAATTCTTTTTACAAGACTATTATATAGGGAATATTCGTAACTTTAAATCCGCTTTCGTTTGTGAACAAAACACAGATCCTTCCCTTATGTGTCAGATACATCTGCTGGGCGCTCACCTACAGGTCATGACATTTGATTGTTCTGTGCAATATTTTATGCTGAATTAATGCACAGTACTCGCTACTGATGACTATGAAATGATAAATGACACATTTCCCAGTAGCACGGGTGCCACTCCGTATCTATCCAGATCTCATTGGTATTATAAGGAATAATTTATAAAATTATATAAAATAATCCGTAAACTAAGAATTCGTTTATTAAAAATTTACTTGAAAATATTCTTACACTGTCTAAATGCAAGCTTCGTCCCTTACTACAGTAATACTAAAAGTTAAGAAAAAAATATAACAATTTTTGTTTTTTAATATATTTTTAACATAAATTTCATTAAATTAACAAATTTAATTAACTTATCAAAGTAGTTATGAAAAAATTATATAATCTCAATTATTAAATGTTTACTAACAATTATTTTCATAATGAATTAATCTGATTGTAGCTCCGTTCTCTGATGTTATTCTTTAATCAGGGTAGGGCTGTGCAAACTGAACACAGAAAACAATTAATACAATTGTACAAAGAAGGAAATGTACCAATCTACACTTAAGGTTGTGAAACATGATATCGCACATTAAGCAATGTGAAACAACAACAACAACGAAAAACAACGAATAGAGAGGATACAATGTTTGTGCCAGGTACGATTATGTGGGGCGTACAGACAGGTTTTGACAGACGCTCTAAATGTGATTGTGGGAACGATGTCAACAGAAAAAATCTGGAGAGTGCTTCGCTCAATTTTCCAATTACAATTCTTCAAAAAAAGATCATAGTGGTAAAAAGTCTCAATTGCAATCAAACTAAGTTGGAAAATATTTTATACATAAAATATAAAACTTCAATGATTATACGAAATTAAGTTTTAAACAGATCAACATGTATAAAAATATTTATCCTCACAACCATAAAAAGATTGCTACCTCATAATCTCTTTCAACTACGGATTGCAGGATTTTTTATCTTCCACACCCTTCTTTGCATTTGCCTCATAGGCTGATCTAAATAAGGCGCTTCCAAGATAATCCTTCTTTTGCGTAATAATATTTCGCTATATCTCAATAACGGTGCAACGTAAGGATATGCTGCTTAGCAATCTGTACGCGGAACTTAATGTACAATAAAAATGTTTGTATTCGTATTTTCAAAAATTTTATTTCGAAGAAACTGGATGTGGGGTAAAGAGTGTAAATGAAGTCGGAATGAGCTTCTGTCCAGAAATTGGCTTCTATGGTGTTTAAAGTCAATGCTCTACTTTGGTTTGAATTTATTATTCTGGTCGTGAGTTATCGGATAAACGAATATCTTCACACACATACGGCATTTGGACATCATTTTGCAAAAATATGAAAATAGACTCTCCAGGTGCCAATTCGTATATATCAGACGAAATTCGGAAGAAGAAAAAAATTTCGACGTTTACTTTCCTTTTATATATTTGTGTATATTTGCGAAGTAGAAAAGGATCCAAAGTTGTTATTGCGAGCAGTGATGAGATGGGAAAGGGAAAATAATAATAGATGGAAAGTATGGAAACAGGAAAAAAGGAAGAAGGAAACGCATCACAGATGCAATGCTGCAGATATGTCAGAAAGAGAGGGACACACCCTTAAAAGTTCGAGATTTATCCATACTCCATCCATACTAATATATAAAATGTGTCTTTCCATTTGCTACTTGATAACGATTAAACTACGAAAGTTACAGTGATTAAATTTGGCAAAGGGGATACTTTAGATGTCCAGAATGAACATAGGATAACTATTATTTTTGAAATGTTTGAAATGAAAGATAGAAATGGTTATTGACGATTAGTGTCGATATAATCAGGGGAAAAAGAGAGTTACATTCGCTTACGTTGCCCAAACGGCTAGAAATAGGTGACGACACGAATAGAAATATTGTTTGTCTGAAAGAGCACTACAAAAAAGTCTGCGACAGCATATGTCTGTCTACAAATGATCGAAAAAACGTAATTAAATATAGAAGTGTTAAAATACTTCAATTTAAAAGAGATTAATTTATGAAGGTAAAAATCACTCACAATAAAATTTAACGGATTGTTTGTTTTGTGTATTCATTTAAGATAGGAAACTTCTTTAAATCGTAAAATTTCATCGAATAGCTTTGATTTTACAAGAATTTTAATGAATTGGTGCACCCGCGTCATGAAGAAAATAAAAATCTTTTGAATCGGAAAAATAATAGTTTCGTCATAAAACGTGTTGCATCGTCATGCACAGTGCGCCTATGCCCCAGGAAAAGTTGAGGTGAGGCAATCTCGAGTCAGCCGACTTGATGACGAACGTTAGAGATGACGGTTATAACACCCGCTGTCCATGGATTTTGGTCTGATTGAACAATCAATACATCTAACCAAAACCATACAACCTAACGAAAATTGGCGTAAAAATGAGAGATTATAATAATTGTTGTTCTTGTTTTATACTGTACTACTATTTTCTCCTAACATGTTTAAATAGCAATATTTAATTTAAAAAATATTTCGATACTTATCAGTAGAAAGGTGCTAAGTGACAAATTTCTAAACACTAAGTTACTATAAAAAACTATATTACAAGTTAGAAAAGGATTTTGCCATAACATTGTTCTATGAAAATGACCCTACATATATTTCAGATCTTTCCGAGGAAAAACGATAAATCATTCTACAATCAAACATCATCAGCTGGAGGAGTATCTCAAGAGGATTAAGAAGCTAGTGCAATCTGAATTAAGATCCAAAAACATGACAATGGCTATTAATACCGCAGCAATACTTGTGTTAATATATCCATCTGGAATCATATCGTGATCGAACTCATATATAGAGAAAATAAACAGAAATACTAAAATATTAATAACACAAAATAGAGTGCACCACGCCATACCCTGTTTTGAAAAATTGTGCTTACCCCGAAAAATGGGAGGGAGAAGTTTGTTAAATTTATCAACAGCAATTTATTATGCAGTCAACAGATATAGAAGATGACAAATTTAGTAGATGCAAAATTAAGTCAGAAACTAAGTACACACATCACAGGATGATGTACTCTTATAGCACAGATACATTACACCCACAGACACAATCGGGATACTAATATAGTTCATCAGAAACTGCGGGAAATATGGATTACTAGAAGACACACAACTACAAGTACTTTCCGAAACACATTAAAGAGAACAACAAGAATAAAATTTATTTTGATAGGTCAATCCTCACTGATAAGACAATCAATCACAGCACACCAGATATTGTTGTAATACACAAACTGAAGAAAATGACACGCATCATAGACATAGCAGTAACCAACACCCACAACCTACAAACTACTTCCAATGATAATATTCAAAAATATGAAGATTCGAAACCAGAAATTCTTCTGTTATGGAATATGGAGTGTATACATAGAGTCGCTATAGTTCTGTCCACCACTGGATCCATCCCCCTCAGTCTGCATATGAGCATCAATCGGCTTCAACCAAACCCAAAAACAAACTTCTAACATTACAAAAAGCAGTCATCCTTAAAACCCGTAGAATAGTGAGAAGATTTTTAAATTTTGCTTGAGGTGGGGATGCTTGGTATACCCCGGCTGAATCCAACTAAATGTTGTGAAAATAGTTAATGAAAATAATAATAAAAGTATTTTGGTGCCGATCAAGAATCCTTCTCGTCTATTTGGCCATCAAAAGAAATTTCACGATGAAAATATTTTTTAAGTAATAAATAATGGGGAACGAGTTTCCTTGAAAACTCAGTGCCTTACCTTAAAAGAAGAACGCCGGGAACCTTCCAGACTCGTGGTAGCCAAAGACAAATCACTGCTACTCTCAATGCTCTTAGCTCCCAACAAGAACGGGTCTTCAAAAATCGAATCTTCCCCTCCAGAAGGAAGACTGTACGATGACGAACGACGATTCACATCCAGATATGCTCGCGGAAAGGAGTTTCTATGACGACGCAGCTCCACGTACGAATCTCCCAATCTCAAATCCCGAAGAATCGATTCTTCGAGAGTGAAATCCAACTCGGTCGATTCGCTTGAAGGGAACGACACTGGTCGGCGATCGACCAATACTTTCTCGACGGGGGCTTCAGTAACGTTTTCCGAATCTCCTTCAGGATCACATGATTCGCGACGGACTCGTTTGTCCGATTCATGACTCTTCTTCTCGCTTCCCGAATCACGATCTTCGTCACGACGCACTTCGTTCGAACTTTCAACTTTCTCATCACACAGCACATTCACACAGGGAGTATCGGTAATTGCACTAACCAAATCTTGTTTACAAATCACACTGGGTATACTATCCGATGACACGGATTGGGTACAGGAACTGATGCTATAATTACCTTCATTAGAACATTCCGGCACTATTAGTTGCGGAGTACCACACCGGTCACTATTTAGGTCCGTAGATATATTATCTTTTTTTACGCTTTGTTTCTCATACTCCTTTTCACATTTCATTTTCATACTAGTGAGAAGCTTTGTTAGATCAAACAAACGGGGCGTTGGAACGACAATATAATCACTGGTAGGATTGTGGGCATCTTTAGGCACTATTTTGGAATCACTGGAAGAAACATAACTAGATTCAGCCTCACTCGATAAATCACTTACGATCGGAATCGATTTACTCACATTCCGGAACGAATCACTCACTGGCGAGAACGAATTATCGGGATGAACTGTCGCATCCGAATGTTGCGCGGAATCTTGGGTAAAGATTTCATCACTGACGGATATAGGTTCTTCCTCATCGTCACGAACATCACTTAGGATGCGTCTAGGGAGAATCCTACATCTTGCTTCACCAACTTCCGATTCATCTGGATCCGTTTCATGCGCTAGACGCTTCCGAATCACCGGTCGTCGTTGAAGATTACACGTGGTTTTCTTCAACGGATCGGAGCCACGGAGAGATTCGTTCACGAACGAATCTCGGGCGAGAGAACAGCGTTCGCAATGGCAAGATGATCTCATGATGCCACTGTCCGTGAGACAACACACTTTGGACAAGAACGGGTTTCGCGCACCGGGAAACAAATCAGTCGATTGCTGTCCTGCCGTGACCGAATCATCGTCTTGGGGTGACGTTTTACTTGGAGAATTGACTGAAGAAGTGTCTTCCTTACACGACGGAGACACGACCGAGTCACTCAATTCAGGAACCGGATCACTACATGACGATCTTGAAGATATGTTCCGAGTTAATTTGGACGTAACAAAATCGTCAAGTTGCGTAGATTTGGCGGAATCGGTCGGGAGAGAAGATGGAAAAGAATCCTTTTCTGGCGATGGCACAGACGAATGAGGAAAACTCGATAACAAAGGCTCAGGCGATGACTTGGGACTTCTTGGTTCAACTTCTTCGACTAAAATGGAGTGTTGCTTGACTGGAGGGTAATAATACGTTTCTGACCATCTGGAACGGAAAATAAATTACCTCATTTAATATATATTAAAATAAATTATTTTATTTAAGACCGGGTGTCTCCTTCTAATGCATTGAATTATTTTAAATGAAAGACTAATCTACTAACTATCAACTCGTCTAATAGTTTTTGGGTTTTTTTTACTCATAATTGAATAAAACCTACTTGAGGTTATGCGATTCTCATGAATGATGTTTTATAATAAATTGCCATGTTATCATACGCATCACAAATGCAACCTAGTAAGGAACACTACGAAATTATCCTGGCCTTCACGCAGAACTAAGAATTTTATTCACCAAAAAATGTCGCAAACTAGCGAAATCTAGTAAACTAGAGACTATTTCGTAAATACGTTGTTTGAATTTAAACGGTATAATTAATAATTTGTATTTTTTAATACACCATATTTAATGAATCACTGTAAAGGTACATTTAAACTTGTATACATGCATGAACGACTTGTATGAGATACATGTATCGCAACGTTTCCAATGTTTGCGATTTGCGTGAGCTCAGATACGTCTACCTCATACAAGTATACAGCAGCGTTTACACTTCGCGATTTGTATCAGGGAATTCTAAGTGTATCGCGAGGGAAGAGAAAAAAAACTGATATACTAATCTACAACAGAAATAAATTATTATAAACTTAACCACTAACCAACCCGACAGTTGGCTTCCAGTAAATGGAAGACAATAGTTGGCTTCTTCAATTGACCATGATAAGTCCACACTACGCAGTGAATTGGCGCGGTCAGTACAGCCGTAGTAGCTGACAAGACACCAGTTCTCAAGTAACGCTAACTGTAGTGGTGGAGATGGAGGCATTGGACGCCAATAGTTGACTTGAGGCTACTCCGCAGTTGAGCAACTCATTGGTATACCAATTGCGGAGGTCTCGTAAAATGAAGCCAGTAGTGTCCAGTCATTGGAAGCCAATTATTAGCTTGCTCATTGGCATTGTGAAAGACGTAAAACAAATAAAGAGACTCACCCATGAGGCGATGTGACAGAGGACCCACTGCTGGGAGGCGTGGACAGTTGCGGGGAGGAACAGAGACCACTGTCATGTCGCAGCAATGGAGGACGGACACTCCATCCACGTGTAGTGCTGGAGGAGCAGATGGAGAGCGCAGATGGAGGGGAGTTGTCCGTGTCGTCGACGGAGGACATGGAATGAGAGACGCCGGAATCCTTGGAAGTGTGATCCCGTAAGGACGATGGTAACTCGAAGGCGGAAGCTGGGAGGAATCCCAACTCACTCACAGATCCAGACTGAAACATGAATACAACAACAACACACATTATAGTACTCGCGGCGAAAGAAAGAATAGTAACGATGCACCGACACCCGGATAAAGAACACCGTATTAGGAGATTTCGTGAATAAGGTGAGAGTAATACGACAAGCCATCAAACATCCTCGGGGCGGAGACGGGCAACGCCGCAATGGTAGCCAAGTTGCGCTGTGCGTGATCACGTAAGACGGAATAGAAACAGGATGTGTACGTTGTTTTGCGCCATGCAACGTATACAATGTGACGAGAAGGGTCAAGATCATGGGAAAAACACGAGATGTAACATGAAGCGAGAGATTGGCGCACGTAGACATTTCTTGTGCGGGGTTGGCCTACCATAGCCATTCCGTGGCATCCCGAAATAGGTTGCTATAACCGGAGAAAAAGTAAACTTCTGGCAGCCTTCTACTGGCCAAATGTTAGAAATCAATCCCAGTCTATCACAGTTGGCGTATAAATTACTGCTAGTTATACAAATCGCCTGATGTAGGAAGCAGCATCCGAACGTTAACTCACTAAAAAACTATTGACACGACTAAGTCATCATGAGTGATGACAGTGAGAGTAAGAGACGACAGTCACTGGGTCCTCGACTTTCATGTAGTCTTTGCCTCCTCCCTTATTACTATTCTTTCGTCGCGAGTTCTGTAGAATCTGAGATTTATAGCTTTAGACGAAGATGTATAAATGAAAAATATCTGGAGTGAGTTCTTCGATTACAATAGTGCATCAATTATCAGAACAAAAATATTGTGTGTGTGTGGGGGGGGGGGGTGACTGGAAAAATTTCGAATGATCAAATTTATAATCTTATTAGCTGGTGGTTTCCTACATAAAAGTTTACGGAAAAATATTTAAAGAAAATATTTTTGCTTTTAATTTGGGGAATAATATGATATTAGATTTCTAGTGCCGACTGGTCTTTGTATGTTCTGGAAATGGCAACATCGACATCGTCGCCATCATTTTTTTTTCTTTTGGTGCCATTTCGGATAATTGAATGTTCGGATAATAGACAATACTTTTATAGTATACTTCCATACACGAAATTGAGAAAAATCTGGAGTGCACCCTTCTCAACTTACCAAATATACTTTTCAAAGAAAGATCATAAAAAGTAAACAATTATGACGAAACCTTCCGTAAGTAATATTCATTTAAAAAAACTCGACTCTCATAAATGGGAGAAAGATACGCATTAAAAAATAAACATTACGATTCGATCTCTTTAAAACACATTTAACGTAAGACTTTATAAAGCTTTGTAGTTACTTTGTACATTGCAAATTTAAAAAGAAAATCACCTAATTACCGTCTTCGACTCTGGATTCTATGTAACTCTCTCGTCGGCTAAACAGAAAGAAGGCACCTTCAAGAATTTTTTGTGATCTAATCTTTCGTTGTATTACGACGTACGGAAATGTCTGGTAATCTGTACGCAGATTTTAAGATACATTAAATATGTTTTCACTAATTTATTTACAAATTTTTAATTTTAGAAACCGGAAGAAAAGAACGTAGTGTAAGTGAAGTACGAAAGAGCCATCGAGAAATACGCTTCTATTTCCGATGCATTCAAAGTCAATTTTCATTTCGATGCATATATTTGTTCGTTAGTTATCGGATAAACAAAATTCTTAACACACACAAATAAGACATAGCACATCGCGAAATTTTAAAAATAGACATTCCTGCAGCCAGGTCGCCTACTTTGGTTTCATTATCAGAATATAAATGGATCTTCAAATGTATATTTAAAATGATCATTAAATTAAATTTAATTAAATATCCAAAATTGTATTATCAACTACGTCAAATCCCATCTATGGATAAGATCAATTTCTCCTTGTATTGAATGAGACATTGGCAAACCCCGGTGAGTGAATGCTATCGGTTTTAAAAAGCAATAGACACGAGTTTAAACCCCTTAACTTATAAATAATGATACACTGCGATTTTAAATCACTCGATGAAACACGTAGACTCAATGTGCGGCGAAACGTGAGTAATGCTGGCGGGTGACTGTACCCGGATCAATAAGCTAATAGTTACCAGTATTAATATGCTAATTGTTCATTCTTTCCTTATTTTTAAATACGGTCATTTTAAGGTCGAATGGACGATTGTACCTTAGCCGATCTTAAGGTCGCAAAGTTTTAAAAAAATTACAACAATTTTTTTGACAAAAAAACACAACAAAACTGACATATCTTACTTCAGGGGTGAAGTACTAGTGATTTCGGAATAATCGACTGTGCAGTCTCAATCTAGTAAAACTGTACGGTATAAAAGCGATAAAAGGGGCTGTTTTTTATTTTTTTAAATTATATAGTATGTATAAGGAAAGTAATGTAACCGGTCGAAAAAAATATTGGAGACGTCATTCTTTAGATCATTTAATTTTTTATCATTTATTTTAGATCATTTTTGTCCTTAATTAGAAATGCGAGCCCCGCATGTATCCTCACCTGCCCGTCCTCGTCCTCGTCCTCCACCATGGCGTCCGCGCGTCGCAGCGGAGGCGGTCGCCGTCGCTCGCGAGGCGAAGCGCTCCTGGCGGAAGAACTGGGCACCAGAGCGGCAACGCTGGCGCTCGTGGCGTCGTCGAGGGGAAGCTCCAAGCCGAGAGCGGAGTCGGAGGAGGCGCTGCGCCGAGCACGTGGGCAAGGGGAGGTGCTGCTAGGGGTTTCCCCGTCGCCGCCGCCCCTATGACCTCCTCCTCCATCGTCGCTGATGGTGTCACTGATGAGGGCGGGTGAAGTGGAGTGACTCGCGGAGCCTGCAAACAAGAGAGATGTAAGATAATCAAGGGTTCTTATCAGAGACATGGACCAAAGTAAAATATGTATACAACTGAAATATAGGAGAACAAAAACCTCAGTACTCGAGGCGAAAGAATAGTCATGAGGGAGAAGCCTAAAGACCTCGTGGAAGTCGACGGGCCTATGTAGCCCAGGAAAAATAGGCAGAAAAAAGGTTAAGTTTGACAAAAAATAGCTCGCAAATGATGCTTCGGAGGAAAAAAACGTAAGAACCTTTTTCGTAGACAATTTTATGATCTATAAAATTTAAAATTCCTTTCTCCACGATAAAACGTATCGCCGAAGAAATATTTTCGAAAAACCTTGAATAATTTTCTTAATACAAGAGGGAACGATGGAGACTTGATATTTCATTTGAAATGATGGAAGTATATACCAAATTTCATCTCTGTGCAAATTTGCTGAATCTTCCTCTCGCTGTATACATGAGGCGTTTTACCGGTGTCAGCAGAAAATTAATGACTTTACCTTAGAATAATGCCACATCAGTCGATTTGAAGAACAGACAAAAAATTGATAAGTCAACTTTTACGGAGAGAGGGTTTGGTTCAAACCTTTGACTGGAAGGAGGCTTCTTGGAGATAGTTTTCCCTCTGGTTATAGCAGAGGTTTGTCTGGGTGCCACGGAACACCGTCTAGAATGGGAGGGGTTACAGCTCGGCCACCCCCGCAGCGGACATGACAAACACCGCGCATTCGCTGCGTTGGTTACATCTCTTTAATATTCTTTCGCTACGAGGACTTTAGAAAGGTATTGAACGATGCTGGGCAATGGGGCCGTCACTGCACTCGTCCAAGTAGAAACTAGCGATGTCCTTTTGATACAGTGTTGACAGGATTGACAGATCTCTCTCTCTCTCTCTCTCTAAGCGTAGTCGGGGAAAGAAAATTTATTGGTGTGGGTAAGAAGCAAAAAATTCGCGCGCAAAATACTCCACACCAAAACATCGGTCGTCGAGTCTTTTAACGCCGTCAAAGAAGGAAAATTGAAACGCAGAGTGTCTGATCTCACTTCCTATGCTAGCAGCTTCACCTATGATCTCAAGTGCTGAATCTAGCTAGTGGACGGGGTAATGAAGAGAGACAGACTGACCAAGTTGCGACGCCGCTCCCAATCGTAGCGCCATCTATCTGATTTTCCTGTTCCTTTCTGGTTTTTAATTCAACAATAGATTCATAAACAGTACCACCGTGACAAGGGTGGGAGGGAGATTTCCTGGGTCTGGTTTTCTCCACGGCCCAACGAATGGGGTCATCATGGAGACCACCAATGCTGTTAGATTAATAACATTTCTCAATAGAAAATCAACAAAACTTGAACAGTTATCATAAGTGTAAGTAATCAATTTTCTCACAGTGTTCCAATCAGATTGTTTACTGACGTAGTATAAGTATTGGTTCTCTGCTTTAACATTTCGTTGGTGTTATCCAATTCTTGTTTTTGGTCTTCTATTTTGTTAAAAATTTCATCCATGACACGTTACTATGATACTACCTAGTCTACACACCCGATGAAGATCCAAGTTATCTTTTCCACCAGATATAATAGTCTTTGTATGGGTGTCACAGCATAGTGTCTGGCACGGGCAGAGCTACCGAAGAAGACGTGAAAAACCCGCGCTTTCACTCCATTGGTTACATTTTGTCGGGCCCGTCGAGAGGGAGGGGCAGTCGGTGCAGTAGCCCCGGGGTCCAGGTACCAAAAGGGGCCCAGCGTGGCAGGTCTTACTGTTTAATTTTTACTCAAGTATAAAATTCACTCCGTACATGTATTTTTCTTTTCGAGAATAACTTTTTATGAGTCAAAGATTAAGAGTGTTTTGGGGTGTCGTATTTCCGAGTATAACCGTCTATCTTTCAGAGAAAATCCTCGTGGTACGACAAACCCGCGAAACTCTTGAACATAGGGTTGTCTCAGTCGTCACGTGTCTGCCTGACACTCTGGTTTATATTTTCGTTACGCGTAACACAGTTATTGCGTATATTATGTTACACAATATTCCACTAAATTGTTGAAAGATTACTGATTATTATTAGAAAGACTTAATTTCTTTAAGGACACTTTACTCCACCCCTCGAAACGACGTCCAAGTTCCGTGACAGTTTTCAAATAGTACTACAAAGAATTTTATTATTACGGTAAATGCGTGCGTTGATTCAAAAGCGAAGGTAGAGGCAAGAGGAGGGGAGGGGAGGGCCGAGCATCTCGTTACCATTTTTGTGCGGCGAGGACTATAGTTGAGATGAAGCGTCTTCAATCGCGACATGCTTTAGATTTTGGAGAGTAAATATTCGTCTTTTGATGATTGGGGCACTCGCCTCCTACCTCTAGGGTCGCGCGTTCAAACCTGGTCTGATCCAAATAGAATTCGAGGTGATGGACGGAGCGGTGTTCGCGGCAGGTTTTCTCGGGGTTCTCCCGCTTTCCCTGCAACATCATTCCACCACAACATTCACCCCCTCACACACCCCCGGGGTGGTGCGAGATAAAGGGCATGCGGCACCATGAAATACCCCAGCCAGTCAAATCAAGTATCCCCACATCTACCATCTCCATCTTCGCCGACCCTGTCTAATAAGGGAGAAGAAGAAGAAGAAGACGTCTTTTGATGATTATTCAAAATGTTTGTCAAATTCACTACACGAAGGCTCAGTTGTCAACAGAGGCGTATCATTCATCATTGGATCTGAATTCTCAACAGACAATATTGGAATTGATAAAAGGCATAATTTTAAGAGTGTTACCATTTTTGGCAGATGATTGGACGGTCTTAAGACTTTCAAAATTTGACTTCTTTATACGCTTTATGTCATCTATAAATGGCAAACGGATTTAGTATTCATTTACCAGATGCCGTTTTTCCTTCTATAAGTTGTATAGTCTCTGTGTAGTTAGTAAGCTGTTTATCTCACTAGTAGAATCCTTTTTTACAGATTAAGGAGACCTCTTAAAGACCGTTGTTTTAAAGAATATATCCTAAACAAAACTCTTGTTTGGGATTTTATTTTATAATTGTCATATATTTGCTGTTTGTTCATTTTGTCTAAATTAAGAATATATTTTCACGAATTATTTGATTTGTATCTCTTTAAAATTCTGAATTGGTCACGAAATCCTTATCCTTTTTTTAATGTATTTGCCATTTTAAACAATTAATAAATTTGATCATTTAAAAAATGTTAATTATCTATTTGATAAATTGATATAAAATTTGTTAAAACGATAATTTTCGAATAGAAATTCTTTCCACTTTCCTCATCGAGTACGGTCTAGATCTGCCACTGGTTGTCATACAATAGTGAAGTAAACTATGCATTTGTCATGAACACAACCAAGAACTTCCTCGTAGAAAGAGGGAGGCTAACTATAAAACTGCGTTCTTGTTAGTACAAAGTGAAAGCCAGGAAAAGAAGTTAGACAGTTGCAATACGCTAGCCTAGAATCTACACAATGCTGTTTTTCTTGTTTCTTTTAATGCCGCAAATGCTGAAGGTTTCAAGTTCACTCATCATTAATATTCAATTTTTTTTTTCGTTAGAGACCCTCAAGAATGTCCTTGAGCTGCCGTCAGGTGTTACGTGCTAAACCAAAACATTCGCTTCGTAACACAAAAGAGTATTTGGTTGCATATGTACGGGCCGCAGACCCGTCTTTCTGCAGTATTTCCGCAAGGCGCTCACTTACAGGTATTGAAAGTTGACTTGTCCGTGGAATGAATTACGCTGCACAACACTCGCAGCCGATGACTATTAAATGATAACTGACACATTTCCCAGTAGCGCAGGATCCGTTCTGTGTCGTCAGGACAGGGTCAACAGAGGGAGGAAGTTGACAGGTTATGAATAGCCAGAGGGTTGGCAAGTTACGAATATACGAACTGCACATGCGGAGACTGCACCATCCTTTCCAAATCAGGACATCGGCAGGGACTTTCTCGTGTGGCGGTCCCTGTAGTAGTAGTAGGATTAAAGAGTTTGTTCATTGTGACGCAATTGTAATGGTAGCTCTTCATTTGGCGTTTCGACGTTTTGTGTAGCGAATTCGCTGTATACGACACAATATATGACGTATTCACAAATATTACAATCATGCCATCCACACATGAAGGGAACAAGCAAATAACATAATAATGCCACATGTTTTCTTATATCAATGATGGACGGGATGTATTTGATATAATTCGAGAAATATTTTTAGTTTTTCGATTTCCCAGCCCATATAAATGTTCCAGTCCCATTAAAGAAATTGTAGAATGAGCAAAATATGGGTTAAAGAACCAGAATATCAGAAATCTAGGTCACGTGTGCTCTAGTGAGCGAAACACAGCAAACCAAGATTTGTGGACGAAGGTTCACGTAAACATTTGCCTTATTTGAGTCTTTCGATGTGCGACTAAAAACCGACAAGAGGAAGGATACGGATTTTCGTGTATTTACTACAATTGAGCAAACACAGACAAGTAGCTCTTCTACACTTGACCCTGTTTGGGCAAATACGGCAAATATACAAATATGCAACACCGTGTGTGTGGGAGTATAAGAGAAGCCAATCAAACGCGAATAGCGAAATTGATTTCCGGCTATACCACCAGCCCAGCTGTCACCGATAATCCATACAACTTACGCTACCACATTGTCACCCAAAACACAAGAGCAAATTCTATTTTTAACCATAGAAAATTTTATCACATACAATGTTAAATGTACCGGGAAACATAAAAGGTGCGACTGCTGCCGATTGCCTCGAAAACGTGGCGAATGATCCGGTTGTTTTTTATGAAAAGATTCATCACGGCACAAATAACGTTGAAAAAGAGTATTTTTCATTAAGCGCAGATAGAATCCTCCTGCAATAATTGAGTCAACAAAACCAGAAGTCTACTACATCTGAAAAGTTTATCATAGCAGTAAAAAAATTAATTTATGAAAAATAATATATTAAAAAATATTGTAACGTAGTACATGTTGTTGCCTAGCTTCTATACGCTTCCGACACGGACAGGTGCTGAGTTTTAACGTGCGGAAAACCGAGCTTTGATAAAATTGCGGTTTCGTTTCGTATCGTTTTACTGTTTCCATGAGAATGTCTGTCTGACAACGTAATTCGAGTTTGTAAAATCTCTAGCTACCTCCCTCAGGCTGTCACCACTTCTTCGTTCATGCCTTCACCAAATGATGCTCCCTTACATATCATCTTTCACTCACACCAACATTCTTTCCCTTGGAGGTCGGAATGATTCACCTACTGGATGATAATTATTGCAAATTTTGTTTACCGTGTATATAAAAGACAAAGAAACTAGTTTAATTTAGGATTCCGCACAAAATTCTGAGAAAATTAATTCTAAAAAATAACAATTTTCAAACATTCTAAATTGATGATGACGAGAGTAGCATCTCAGTACAACAAAAAAGAGGAAGTGATTGCTTGAATATGATCGTTTGGTATCACTTTTCTGAGACTTTATCAACCAAATAAAGTACCTACCACTATGGAGGACTAAATCAACCTACATCTATCGTAAACATATATTAATCCCCGTCCCCTCATTTTGACGTAACGCGTCGAACCAACTAGTTGAATCAACTGGAGAAGAATAGGAAGCCTAGGTTTAGGCAGAGCCATACATTGTATCTCCTAATCATCATACACGCCTATGTCCCAGAATTGTTCCGTTCCTTCTCTGCCCAACCGGAAGGAGCAAATCACACAAATGAATTATACTTAAAAGCAAATTAAAAGGTGCGTTGTTGATTTCCTTTCGCTTCATCTTTCACCTTATCTTTTCCCAGAATATAGTATTAGTATTACATAGATATTAATTACATAATATTACATAGATATTAATAGTATTACATCAAGAAAATAAGCTTCTAGACTTATTTATTTGAAAAGGATATAATTTGACTACTTGAGTCTTAATAAATGAGAGCGTGTGGTAAGTAGTAAACAACTATCCGTAGAGAATTGTTCGTGAGTTATGAAATGCTCCATCGTATAACATAATGAACTNATTACATAATATTACATAGATATTAATAGTATTACATCAAGAAAATAAGCTTCTAGACTTATTTATTTGAAAAGGATATAATTTGACTACTTGAGTCTTAACAAATGAGAGCGTGTGGTAAGTAGTAAACAATTATCATCTGGAATCTAGGTTAGATTCAATTTTCCGTGCCATTTTATGTAATTTTAATATGATTCAAGAGTTGCATTATGTGGTCAATATGACTAAACGACATAGGATACTAAAAAGGATAGTAGCATTAAGTAAGGGTTCAGAAATGTTTTATTTCCTTTCAAAAAACAAAGACCTATCAATACAAGATTTTGAAAATTATTTCTATTACATTAATACTTTGCCTGCTATATTATAACGACTAAACCATCGAACCAATCAAGATGAAATTCGGCAACGAGATAGAGCACGTGCTCAGAATGGACACAAGCTAAATTTAAATTTTTTTAATGTGTGAAAAGGAAGATAGAAAACGTTTTTTAGATACGAATTTCGATGAAGTCTGGGGAAAATCAATCTTTTAAAAATATGTGGAAAGTCATTTATTTTTCAAAAAATGTACTTTTTTCAAGAGAGACAATACATCTCACCCGTATGTTAAGTAGTATTTATTTCACTTAAATGGCCGGCAAGGTTTGTTTTAAATTCTTGAATTGATATAAAAATGTCATTGTATCTACATACAACATTTCAGACATTTAAAATACTTAATTCCTTGTCGGCCAACGACCGAAATAAACTATACAAACAAAGTTACACAGAGCAATTAAAATAATAATCCAGCACATGAGAAATGTTTAAATTACAGGAAATTTACGTGTGCTTAAGGTAATTCTAGCGTAGGTAGAATAAAATCACAAACAAATATCTGAAATCGGCAGAAATAAATAGAATACCATCTATTTATTGCAATTTCAACTTGAGAAACATACCCCACCGGCCATTTAAATGAAATAATAGCAATTGAAAATGGGGTATTACATTGCGTCTTGTGGACGAAACTTTTATTTTCAAAAAATGTCCAACTTTTAAATCACGAAAGTAATGGAAGTTCACTTTGATTTGTAGTAAATTTTATGTACTATTTTTTAGGTCACTTGTATCTATAGGTCACCGGACGTTTGGGAGAGCTATTTAACTTTTTCTGAGGTGAGTTGGATAAATGACGAATATGTTGTACTCGACCGCCGTGTTGGTACATATGCTGTTATGCACTTTAAACAAGTCATGCGAGTTCTTTTTTCTTTTTTTCTTTTTTGTGTGGGGCTTTACGGCTCGTCGATATCGAGGTCAATGACTCAACCATACCTAATAAAACCCTCCGGAAATACAATATATCAAAACATATCTCAGAAGATACATCAAAACATTACAAAAAATGAGGAAAATGAAAGGTACCCTAGCCCTAATAGCGTCGGGATCGAAAAGAACTAGAGGTGACCAAGGAAGGTCAGGAAAGAGAAAGGAAGGAGCCTTCAAACAAGTAAGTGGAAGTAATGCCAGACTCAGCTCGAGGTCCCGTGTTCGCCAAACACGTACTTACTAGATGTGAGTGCCCTGGGGGGTGCCAGTTCCTGAATATTAATTGTACTATACTATCAACAGATAGAAATTAAATCATGTTGTTTAATCATTATAATTTATATTGTTGTTTTATAACAATAAGAATTCATCATTCCTCATCTCACTCGGCCTCATCCACTCCTACATCCACATCACCTTCCGCCTCCATACACAGTTACAACTTGCGCTCAGGAGTACGATGTGTTACTCGAAGGTAACAATCGCGTTCGGGTGCAGCGTGCTGGCTTGATCCGGGACTAGAAGCGGTACCAAATTCATATTCCCCTCCACAACCAAACTTCGATTCCATTTCTCGAGAATCACAAACTCTTTGCGAAAATAAAATAATTATATTTCATCATAATGTCCAATCCCTCTCAAACAAATTGACAGACATTGAAATTCTTGTACATGAAAATCCATTCGATTTGCTATGTCTCACAGAACACTGGCTTTCAACTAGCAACATCAATGATACATATATTTCTAATTATTATTTAGCAAGTTATTACTGTCGACAAAATTGAAAAGCAAAACATCCCCACGGAGGTACGTGTATCTACGTTCGTAATGATATTTTATCTTCTCAATTGTCAGAATAAGAGAACTTCTGCGGTGATAGTGTTCGAATTTTCTGCAGTTTTATTTGACCGACATAGGTATTATTGTTTCAAGTATTTATAGACCTCCTCAATCAGATCTTGACATATTTTTCCGAATTTAGGGATTATTTTAAAACGTATTACACGTAAATCCAAAAAAAATCTACCGTTATATGTGGTTATTTCAACATAGATTTCCTGAGTCTTCCGATTACGGAAATTCACCCATAAATCGATTCAAGAGTCTCATCGACTCCTTCAACCCTTGTAACTACGATAAACGACCGCAATCGCTTCTCCAGTTCATCTCAAACATTGCTAGATCAGATTTTTGTCGACAACGAAATCTCGCATCTCTCTGAAGTTTTCTGTGCCGGATACAGCGATCACCTTGCGCAAGTATTGACCATTCAAGATAAACTGAAACCACTTAAAATCATTTACATGTATTCTAGACAGTTTAACGACACAAATTTAGTCATATTTACAAATTATTTGCGTGAGGAAACTTGGAAAGATGTTTACGATTGCCAAAACACCGACGACAAATTCAATGAATTTATTCCAACATTCCTAAAACATTACAACTGTGGCTTTCCAATAAAACGCAAATTAATTAACACAAAGAAATACAATAGATGGACCACCGAAGGGATAAGAATTTCTTCCAAAACCAAACGCCGTTATATTATCTTTCAAAACTATATATGCAACCACCCGAATTCCATGATTATTTCCGTAAATATAAGACTATTCTCCGAAAAGTAGTCTATGCAGCTAAAATTATGGAAAATGACAGGCAGATACTAAAATCGAACAATCAGACCAAAACCATGTGGAATATTGTTAAGAATTAAAGATCACCTGAAAATCGCGAAGAAAACATTTCCCTACTACACGATTGCAAAATCGTATCAAATCCACTTCACATCGCAAATTTGTTTAATTCCTATTTCTCAGAAGTAGGTAAAATAACGAATTCAATATCTCAAAAAACCAATGTCCTCCGAATATGTCCACCCACGTGCCTCATTCTATGTTCACTTCCGAAACAAAATCATTGAAATCATGAAAACCATCAGTTCAATGAAAAAAAAAAATCAGACAGATGATATATCCGAATTTATTCTTAAATATTCGTCGCACGTTATATTACATCCACTCACAAACACATTTAATAGTTTTTTATCGGATGGGATGTTTCCTAACATATTTAGGAGAGCTAAATTGAAACATTTATAGAAGAAAGGAAACAAACACAATGTTGGTAATTATCGACCAATTTCTCTACTACCCACTTTCTCAAAAATCCTTGAAAAATTGTTCTATAAGCGTCTTCTATATTATCTATCAAAAAATAATATTCTCGCTGACGATCAACACGGATTTCGGAAATCTTTTTCCAACACCAGCGCCATATTTTCTTTCTTAAATGATGTAACCTCTTCTCTTGACCACGGAGAAAATCCTCAGGGTGTTTTTCTTGATTTATCTAAAGCATTCGATGACATTGATCACGAAATTCTCCTTTCAAAATGACAATCTTTTGGCGATCGTGGACTTGTCCATCAGTGGCTGACATCTATTTAAAAGATAGTTATCAACAGGTCGAAATATTCTGCACTAAAAATAAATTACTTCAGGATTGCCTTTCAGAATCAAAGCCACTAACTCGTGGAGTTCACCAAGGTTCAATTTTCGGTCCTATACTCTTTTTGTTATACGTGAACGACATGTCGTCTTACACAACAGCTTGCAAGATGGTTCTTTTTGCCGATGACACTAGTCTACTATATAAACACGCCAATGCTAAAAAAGTTTTGTCTTACCTCTTGGCTTGGTCCCATGCAACTTGCTTCATTGTAAACACTGACAAAACAGTATCTATGTCATTTCACAATATTATCACAAAATCTTTACCTCAGGTTTCTCTTTCGTTAAACGAAACAGAATTAAAAACTGTTGCTAATACAAAGTTTTTAGGTCTTCATATTCAAGACAATCTTCAATGGAATTGTCACGTTGACAATCTTAATTCCAAATTAAGTAAATTCTGTTACTCATTACAAATCTTAGTTAATACTGTTAATCCACATATTTCCCGTTGCGTATATTTAGCAAATGTTTACTCCCATTTACGATACGGCGTCATCTTCTGGGGTAACTCCGGGCAGAGCGTCCAAACTAAGAATTCAAAAGAGGATTGTTCGGATAATATGTCAATCTCACACCCGAATCTCTTGTAAACTTTTATTCAGGAAATTAAATATTCTAACACTTTCCTGCATTTATATTTATGAAATTATCGTGTTTGTTAAGACAGAATTTCTGAAGCACCGCCCTTTTTTTCAAACAAAACAGTTTTGTTCACGAACACAATACTCGCAATATTCATTGTCCGAGAGTGTCAACCGCGCTTTGTCAAAAAGGGCCGTATCATTCTGGAATCGTCATATATAATTCCCTGCCCAAAAATATAAAAGATATTATTAAATTGAATCTCTTCAAACCGCGGTTAAAAACTACCTTCTGCGCCAGTGCTTCTACACTGTAAAAGAATTTATTGATATTAATAAAAATTAAAGCCGTCTTGTTGTAATGCTTTCAAAATATCTGACAACAATTTCAAAACTATTTTCCTGCATTCTAGTATTATGTCTTATTTTTCATATAAATTTAGTTGTTTATGTACTCAACCCTGGCGCGGTTGTGTACATTAATTCTGTAGTCCCATCCTGGGCCGGGTTTTTTCCGGTTTTCCTTCCGCTAGAGGGGGATTTTTTTTATAAAGACTCGCTAGGCTCTTGCCTAGAGACGTCATCAATTGATATAATTATTAGCGAATTTAGTGTTATTTAATAGTGACGAATTATCAATAATACTTTCCGAATGATTTATAGCTTGA
>NNCF01131691.1:450573-495218 GCA_002313205.1 Laupala kohalensis | reverse complement strand
GATCATTTTATGCCTTTTTACATTCTTTAATTGAGTTGAACATCATCTTTGAATAATATTCCAATTATCGTATCATTGAACACTATTGGGAACCACGGGAAACCAACGGTCAGAACACGCATGTATACAGTAGATTGATATTACCTCATTTTTGGCAATTGGTTAAATATTATGGGAGATAATGGTATAATAATAAAAAAGTTTTGTTTTAGAAATAATTATTGTACCATAATTAGACATTGCGTAGGGGGTAAAAAGGAACTAACATCGTTACGTACTCCTCCAACCACATTCGCCAAGACCTTGTGGAATTCACTTTTGGAAAAGTCCAGGGTAACTAAAACTTATGCCCCTATGCGCTACGAAACTAACTAATCATTATCTTATTCTTCGTTTCCTGCACTCGTGACAGGTATCATTTACGAGGAACGCAACGCCTCATGGGAGGTGCAAAGCAGGAACCCACACGGCGCCCGCGCCTCGTTACAGCAGCTGCTGCAAGGATACGTCACTGCAGAAGGGGACCAGCTCTGTCCCCTGAGCGAAATATCGCGACAACGCGACGGAACACGGGCGCAACTCGGAAGAGAGAAAGGAGGAGAAGAATAAGGAAGAGGATGTGAGAACAGGTATGGGCCCAATATTTTTTTCGAGGGGTCAAGACCTTTCACCAAACTTTATCAATGAAAACTTATAATTCATTTTTTCTTGCAATATTTTAAAGTTGGTTAATCGTTTATTTCACATAATTAATAAGTACACAATATGTGAATAAGTAATATTTATTGGAGATAAAGTTTTTTTTCGGTACAATTAATGAACATTTCGGGGCTTCAGTGACCGATCCCCACAAGATTTCCCTCTGAGAAGGTGACTGGGAGACAAATAGGCGTAGCAAAGCGAGGTAGAAAGAAGTTGAAGATGCAGATGCAGTGGAGAGGGTGCACATGGTGATAAGGAGCACTGCTTGCTCACTATCCCATCAACTTACGTCGGATGGTCGTCGGATTCCTGAAATCAGCAATAACACTTTCCGCTCATCTAACTTTGAAAGAGGACAGCCGCTCAAAATCGTCGAAGACAGAAAGTTTATTTATTTTGATTGAGATCATCACAGTCCGAAAGAAGCTTCAATCAACTATAACTCAGATTTTATTAATATTCATTAATTTCCTCCTTTATATGAGACTAATAATTGTGAGGTTTAATCATGTTAAAGTAATTTTTGAAAAATACTCCACTACTTCACAACTGCACTAAATATCACGTGCTGTATTCTAATGAAGCGCCCACATTACGAGTAGGTTTGTATAAGGAATAAAACATATTCATCGTCAATAAAGGATCTTTTATACCCTAAAATGTCCTTGTTCTTTGGACATGCCTTTGATAATGAGAAAAATCACAGAAGTTGCGTACCGGAATAAGCACATAAGCAGATCAAAGTTTCCATTAACTGGTCCATACATTATGTTCACAAATGCACGGATATGGGTCGTTCTTTTAAGTTAAAGACAAAACATCGTTTTAAAATTGTATTCCTGCCCAACAACTACGTATCTTGATCACCTTCACTTATCATTCAACTTAATAACAAAACATCCTTCAGCAAGTATTTAATTATTTTTTACGATCAATATTCTTCAAAAACAGAAGGGTTCGACATGGGTGAATTTTCCCGATTCAAGTCTTCTCAATCCGAAACCTTCCGAAAAACTGCCCCCGTATTCCCCGCGCAGCACTCCAGACACCCTCCCCCCATCCACCCTCACGACCTCCTCCTCATGCAAGCGCCGTTCATCTTGTGCCATTTAGTCTTTAATTAAATCGAATCTCGAGTTTTTATAGATAACCGCAGAGTACAGTAATCTGGTAGGCTTCTATAAAATTTCAAGGTGAACTCCATGGTAATTAGTGGGGAACGAGGCGGTGAGGGAAGCGGCTGGGGTCAGCTGGTGGCGAACGTTCGCTGCGGAAGAGGAGGAAAGCAGCTTCGGAGAGGGCTCTGCTCGAAAGCGAATCGGATGCTAAGAAGTTCAACTCATATAATATGAGAGACATTAGGACGAAGCAATATTATTTTTCAAACAAATATATAAGAATAAATAAACCATTGGAGAAAATCCTAAGAAGCTGGGGAATTATAAACAACTTAACATTCTTTGACGAATGGAAAGGGTTCATTCACGCTACTATTGCTTATCACCTTAGTGTTGGGGTGTAATTAGCACTTACCCATTATTAAACGCGTATATTCATTGTTCTCAACTCAAACAACGATCCAGAAGTAAAATTCAGAATACCGAAGATAAATGGAGTAGGTGAGAAACCAGTTTTATTAAGTTTTCCAATTAAAGGACGGATGAACAAGTTAGTTGCACAGATTTCCAAACGATAGATTGGTCGGTGACCTGACCGACCTCGGGAGATCTCTGTGGTCGATTCCTCGTGAAGTCGGAGCGGGGGCTTACACAACATGAATCGATCTATTGGAGTCTGGCCAAGGTTATGCTTAGTTGCCACCTCCAATAGAAGAGGCGGTGGAGTGCGTATGGATTTCTTTCATTCTTTCTTATGCTGACATCTCGCACAATGGCAGGCTCCGGCGAAAAGGGATTACACAATGTGGGACGGAACTCACTTCTCATACTTCAACGCCTTACGAGTGAATGATTGCCAGACATGTGTCTTTTTGTATTTTTGTAATTCTACAAGTTTGTGTTCCGTCAAAAAGCAACACTGTAGAAGAACTGGAGGATACATCTGTCCACAGGATAAATCTGAAAAAAGAGACTCCAACGTCACAATGCACATTCAGTATACTACTTCGGAAATCCGCAGTTTCTGTTTGGATCAGTTTTCAACGGATTGTTTATTCTGTAGATTGGGTTTTAAAAACATGAAAAAGACTGTTCTATTCCTTGATAACTTAAGTAGTGCTCCCATCTTCAAGCCATTCAGTGAATTTTGAGTACCAACACAGAATGACATGAATAGAAATTTTAAATACGTGAGAATTGAAATAAGCATTATATGAACACCACATTTTGAGGAATTTTGTTGGCACCAAAGAAACGAAACCAATGTAATGTATGCACCCTAGAAAGTAACGCAGTAACCCAAAATCCCTTTTAGAAATCCTTGACCAAAAATCCTTAATTCTTAGAAAGCTGCTTCGGAAATTAAATAGAATGGCAAATACTACACTAACGCAAAACATTGTACGTTTACGAAATATTTGCTTTGCAGATAACTTCACTCTTTTGGCTAGTCTCCCAAAATCATGGAATGGCATTCTCAAGGAATTGAATTATATCTCTTCTCGGACGTGATACTGTATCAGTCAAAAAAATAAAATATTTCTACGGACGAATAAAGAAATGAGTGGTGGAAACCATATGAAATGCGTAAAAGATTATGTGAATCCAGATCAATTTTCCTTCTTCACAAACAACGCTGATGAAAAGTGAACAAGATAATCACAACCAGTAATAAGTCATATATCCTATCAATAAGCGAAAATAATAAATAATACAAAGTTTATTCGTGCGTTTTACCAAGTTTCCACAAAGGACATTGGTATCCCCGTATGGCAAGTGCAGAATGGGAAGGCACGTTTTAACGTCTTGTTGTATATCACTCACGTACAACTTCGAATTATGATATAAATTATTCTATTTAAGGGATAAATATAACCTTACGATCAAGAATTAATTTTAGAGAAGTATTGTAAAGTATAATTGAGAGTTGACTCTTAGAGCATTGCTAGTAATAAAAATATACAACAATTTTACCTATACAAAAGAATAACTTCTTTAAATTATCGCCATAATATGATTAAAAAATATTCTCCAATTCACACTATAATTGTTCATTCGTACCATCGTTATATTATGCAAGCCCATGTAGTGAAAGACGACGGTCACCCACAAGAACGAGATGAGAACTTCCCCCAGGGGACTTATATCTAGTAAGTACGTGTTTGGCAAACACGGGGCCCCGAGCTGAGTCTGGCATTACTTCCACTTACTTGTGCAAGGCTCCTTCCTTTCTCATTCCTGACCTTCCTTGGTTACCACTTGTTGTTTTCGATCCCGCCGCTAGTAGGTTGCGAGGGCTAGGGTATCTTTCATTTTCCTCGTTGTAATGTTGTGGATTTGTATGTTTTGAGATATGTTTTGATGTATTGCAATTCAGGAAGGTTTTTAGTGGGTTTGGTTGAGTCATTCGACGAGTACCACACGCGAGGAGAGTCATGTTGGCTCTTCTTAGTGCGTAACTGCATTTTCCTTACCTGTACAAGTTTTTTAGGGCTCCAATGACCTCGATGTCGACGAGCCGTAAATCCCCACAAAAAAAAGAAAAAAAGATGAGAACTCGGAGTTCAAGTTGTCGAGTACACGGGAAAATGAGTGAAAGGGTAAACAGCACGAAGGAATCTTGTAAGAATTAAAAAGAGCGAAGAAATGAACTGAAGCATCACGTGTTAATTACGAAAGAAAGGACATGGAAATAAAACTCTGAGAAGTGCGTTGTTTCTACTCTGTTATTTTATAAATAACTACATCACTTATATTTCACTCAAAATGTAACATGTTTATGAGTTTTTATTTAATAGTTCTTTCATCTAGTAATAAAAATGAAACCTGATTGTCTATATATATATATATATATATAAATAAAGTAAAGCATAATTTTAACGTCTGATTTTTCCTATGGTTCTCGAATCTTTCTCATTAAATTCTGATATTGATCTGATATTTCTCAAGTATTCTGATATTGAACTTATTTAATCCATAATTGTTTAATATTTTTGTTAAACAACCGTTTAGTCCATTTTATATACATTCTGCATTGTTTTCTCGTGCAAATGTAATCTAGTGTAACATTTTGTCTTTTTTGTTCGCGTTGTGTAAATATATTGTTTATTTCGGGAGTATTTTGCTAGGTTGTAGTTTGTAGTATTTTAATTCAACGTAATTATTTTTAAGTTTGGATCATTACATTGTTTTTAAGGTTATTGATATCTCTATTTCCTTGAATAGCTGTCAGTTAATTATTAATAGTGTATCATGCAACGTTCTATATTTTCTTGGACGCTTATCAAAGAGAAAGTCCGACAGTACCGACTGTTCGACAGTAATAGCCTATGCTAGATCTCACAACTGTTGCAAGGTACCAGTGGTTCACGACTAACATGTTTAAGAATATATTACCCGAAAATATATTCCGAACACGCCGAATTTAGTGTAGTGTCGTGGAATCTGTGACAATGTTATTATGATTTTCGGTCGCGTAAAGGGTTATTTCTAAGTGTCCATATTTTCTGAATGACTGGTTGAAACTATCGATACTTTTCTTTTATTTATTTTCTCTAAAACACTCTAGCCAGTTAAACATTCCCAACATCTTCAACAAACAATATGCAACACAGACATTTACAACCTTATTCTGCTCATACAGTATGGCAACCTAATTGTCTTCCACCAACGGCCACTAATTATTAATTTGAAATCAAACAAAATCATTATCTTTTGTCTTTTCAAGATGAAATGCATGGATGTAAGTTAAAAATTGAAAGTAAGTGGACGAAGAAATGCATAAAAACAACGGTGACTGTTGTAATTTCAAAAATGACTGCAAGGCAGACAGCTGAAGCCTTTCATGTTTCACGAGGCACGGTCTCAGAGCCATCAAACTTTCTGAGATGTTGATCCCACCCGTAAATGGAAAAGCATACAAAATATTTTGATAATGACATTAATAAACACATATATGCATATATGACCGATCTAGATATTCAAATCATGTCTTTCAACAAGGAACAGTTTTTTCAGTTTACGATTGATTTGCAAGATTAATTGATGGCTTTGAGTTTTCAAAACAGGAGAATACTGCCGGATAGTAGTTTTGCTATAACTTCATAGCACGATATCCCGAGTTGTCTCTTAGAAGTCCCGAAACTAAAAGCCTTTAAGAAGCTTCAATATGTTGCCTGAGGGTTTTGTTTAATAGAATGATTTTGTATGTAATTCTATTTTCAACAGGTAAAATCGTGTAACATAACTATATTATGAAAACTGTGACTAACAAGTACTCGAAGAGCATTTCTTGACTAAGAGAAAATTTCACTCTCAGTTCTTTCCAAAATAGTGCTAATTTCAATAAAATTTAGAGAAACGATAAGTTTAGTTTTTTAACACGTGAAATGAAGAAGATTGCTGTTTTAAAATTTCTTAAAAGTTTATTTTTTATTCGTTATAAGTCAAAATCCTAAGGTGATCGGTACTGTAGGGCTTTCCCCTATAATTGTAACATATATTTCCTTTCATTGTTGAAACTAATCTTGATCAAAAAATTTATCACAATTTCGAAACACGTAGGGCATTTTTTGATGTAAAATAATCTGAGTAAAATTTCTCTGCATGTTCGAGAGACCTTTGTCCTGAATGTAGTGTAAGCACGGTACAATAAAAATGTATATAAATAATTCTATATCAAGATGTGAAAATGCTGTTTTAATTGTGAAAAGTGATACGTGGCAGAGTGTTTATCCAATTTTTTATGAAATGGTTATATAATGTTAATTTTTCAAATGTAAACATTATGATACTGCTTTCAAATGGCCTTTAAAAGAGAAGCGCAATTCTTCGTAAATTGGCATTCATCCAATTCCATTTGTTTGGCACTGCGCTGCTTAGCTTAACATCTGAAAGTTCGTCTGCACGACAAGATCACGAACCACGTCATCCGTAAACCTGAGTAACGTAGCTGAAGAAATGGCATTTGGTGACATTCAGGCTTTCATTTTTCCTATCTTTTAGAAAAATGTTCCAATCAATAAAATGTGCGACGTCTGTGGTGTTTACGTTTTATGAACGGTGGCGCAGCAGGGATGGAGGTATAGGGGTTGGATCTATTGAGTCCCTTATGTTGAACTCGAAGACATGAGAGCATTTCGTAGAATTTGTCGACTTCCCGTTCTCATAATGTATTAAATCCCCCAATGGCTCATCCAACTCATCCATTTCTCGCACGCAGACAACGCACACTAGGGGAGACGTAATAAAATATATGCAGGTGTCTATGCTTTACATCCTAAGCTGTCAATCGCAAAACAAAATAAAACCTGTACTCGTCGACACTGCTTCCAGAAATCTGCGAGACCTTTTGCCTACAAGGCAATCAATCAAAATTGTTCACTGCGTAAGAGGCGTTTCTTTCGAAATTATAATTTCAGAGAATTGGCTCTGCCGCACCTTCAGAGTTTGTCTCGTGCCACGAGCAAATGTTGAAACATTGTAAGCGCGTGGCCCACAGAACAAAGATTACAGGAAAAGTGCAATTACTGTAACCAGTCAACCCGCACAAACTAAACGCTAGACGATAGCTCGCGGGAGAAATGAGAATTGTCGATACGTTGAAGTGGCGGCAAAACTCTGTAATGCGTCTTCCACAGCAACGAAGGTTTCAGGGATAGGGAAAAAACGAAGGTAGTTGTTATTTAAAGCCATGTGCTGGCAATTAGCACTCGCAACAAAAACGTTAATTATGCACACACGGTGATAAGAGTTGATGCAGCACAGCAGGTAAGATTTTACGTTTGAAAGAGTTGTCGGTGGAGTTTTAAAGACTTGAATATAAATATAACTAATGTCTTTCAACACGCCATTACAAATTCATCTACAAAATCAACCTCTCACAATACACATTTGATTTGTTTCAAAATTTGATAAAAGATACCACCGATCTCGAAAGATATCTCTTTTCCGGGTGAATATAAATTTAAGATAAAATGCTTTTCTTTTCTACATTCCTGGTTAATCTTTGACTTTTAAACCTCAAATCCTTGAAATTGTGGTTATCATTGGTAATTAATTTCTAAAGACGAGCTAAACATCTGTCTCAATGCTTTTTTCTTTGAGATGTTGATCGGCAGGAAAAGCTTACGAAAATCTTGAATTGCGAATTCAGTTGAACTCGTGTAGAAGATGCAGCGGGCACTACAGAAACATCATGAAATTTTATAAAATAAATTTCATTTTGCATTCGTTTGCCATATGTTGAGGTGTAGAGAATGAATGCGATTCGTATTTTGCACTGTCAAACTTGCTTGTTAAAAATTCGTAAATTTCAACATTCGTGATAGGTTCTCATAGGTTTTCATCGATAATTTGCTCAAAATCTGATCGTCGAAATCCGAAACCGACGATAACTGAGGCAATTATTTCTACATGTTTCAATGTAAATCCAATGAATACTTTCTAAACACTCCTAAATGCATAACAAAAACATATTTTAAGAGAATAAATATGGTATTTAATACTAAAAAATACATAAAATGAGAATAAAAGACTATTGTAAAGGATAAATGAACAATTAATAAGCCTCATCAATAATAACCTGAGGTATCAAGGCACTGTCTTGGGCTACTTTCTTCCTTTGTGTATTGGTGCTGGGACCAGCTTTAAAGTATGAGGACCAATGTCGCACAAGAAAGCTACCCAAAGATATCTCTTTCTGCCACCTCTTCAAGATTTGCCGAAAATGGGAGAATACTTTCTCATTAAACACGCATGCAGACACTGTTTACGTCAAGTTAGCATCCAAATCACGTGGAGACATCGACAAAATCCGAGGCAACTGACAAAAACCGGAACAAATTTTCACGAAATAAGTCTACGTAAACTGAAACCGACGATAACCAAAGTTACGAAAATATAAAGCATTGCAGTGTATTTGTTTTCAGGTACATTTCCTCCAAAAAGTTACCAGACCATGGAGCACTTGATAGTCGGGGTCCGGGATCCGAGACGTGACTGGAGTAGAGGAAGTTTTGGAAAACCTACAGCCAGCAGCAGTGGCTCCCGCATGCGTTCGAAAGCGGGTCTTAACCAGCGGCTTCAGGATGACAGGCGTAACAGATGGTTCTAAGGAGGACAGATGCGCAGACGAGGCGCCGCCGCTCATTTTCGAGGCTCGGGCAATGAGATTCCCGAGAGGCTCCTGCCACTGTCGGAGCTGCCGCTGTTGCTGCGGGAGGTACCATTGCAAGTTCTCCTTTATTGATTTCTTTGTGACGGGTTGTTACCCAGCGCCTACTGGAATGAGAATAAACATTCAGAGCTGCTCTAAGGGGCTGTCTATAAATTAAGAAGACGGTTTTCAATAAAATTGATACCCTCCTCCCGTGAAAAAGTTTCTTACGTATGATCTTCTTAAAGAATTATTCGTTTTGAACGAAGCAAACGAATTTGACGACTGCCAAAATATGGATCATAAATACAAAGAACTATATGAACGTAAGTTGTACGCTATATTGGGTTTGTGACTCACCATGATCTAAGTGTACGAAACTCAAAGATAACAAACATATTTTTCATTTGTCATGCAAATGAATTATTGAAACATTTTTTTACTCAAGATAGCATTATTACGCTTACTCAACATTCTCCCGAAGGTTTGAACAAACCCCTCCTCTCTAAAGTGTCCTACATCATTTATAGGCTGCCTCTAATGGAACAGTGGGAAATTTATTTGACCCGGAAAACGGAAGAAAACTCCAGGAAAAGGAACAGCGTTGTGCAGCATGTTTCTCGAGGACAGATCCGGTGTCCTTCATATCAGAGCAGAATGTGGTGATCATTTTTTCAGTTTGCACAGCAATTGCTACAATCAACTGTAGATGTCGCCGTCTTATGGATGTAACACTTTCCAGGACCATGACTTGATCGCCTTCACAGAGACGTTTTTCCATCAGGTGGAGAAAACAGAAAATTTTATTATAGGTGTTTCTCACCGTATTTCGGCCAATTTCCTCATTACTCTTGAGTAGCATCATTTTAATTGAAACCTCCACCTATGAAAATGGCTTTTTTCCTTTCATACGGAATTTGTTATTTAAGGCGCAATGATGACGAACAAATTTATTGTAATATTTTATGCTGTATGTTCTCGTTCGTTCTAATCCTATTTGTGACGATAATTAGAATGATATTGATGTGTGACAGCGGTAATTCTAATGGACTCAAAGACATTTTCACACAACGTGGGAATTGAACTCTTTGAAAGTAGATCAAGCCCTCGCCACTCTCGCCATCAGGTTCACTTCAAATCACTTCGAATCGGAGACAAAAATCACCGGGTAACAAGAGTTCAAAACGAGACATAATTAGTGTAATGAAACACATAAATGATAAATACATCACTTGCTAGAAGCCGTTTTGGAGATTACAAGGATAATATACAGTTGCGAGAGCCGAGACTCACTTACTTTTGGAATAGAATAGGATTCCTCCAGCGACTTCATTTCATTTATTTCATTATGACGGTAGAGAATTTCAATCCATTTTGTCCTTACCCATCCATGCTTCTGTATGTTGTCAACTTCCTAATATTGTAGTGGCTGTTTTTCGAGCATATTTTTGATGTAATTTGAGTGATGGTAACGTATTTGCACAAAATGGTAATGAATGTTTCTGATTGTTTCGAAAAGTGCAGCAAATTTGTTAAGTTTAATTATTATTTTTCCTCCCAGCTCCACCAATTTCTGACAGTCGTAATGTTCCTACAGTATAAAAGTACCCAATTACTTTAAAACTGACAAGGAAACCACTTCTTGAAAAAGTATGGTGGCCAATACGCACAAACACACCCGCAATACAATTCCTCCAACATATATTTTGTGATTCTAAAGCCACAGAGTTTGGTTGATAAAATGCCTCTTTCGCACACCGAATATTATGAATGAAAGAGTGAGCAAAGCTAACAGAGGTCATACAAACAGCTAATCATACACTGAGAAATTGCAACGCAGAGTCCTCATACATCACCACAGAGAAGTAGAGGTTGAAGCCACTAGTCTCATGAATCAACAACACCCACGGTGAGGGTCTTGTACGTGGGTTTTGGCACTCCAAAAGTGCAGAAGAAAGTGCTTCCTGTAAGGCATTTTTAACGGCACATCGTATTTTCGTGTCATTATTACGTCAATAATGCATCTACTTGTTCGACTTTACAATAAAACAATATCAATGGCCAAGAAATACAATGTTTATTTACAGGAAGTCCAGAATTATTCCTTTGTTTGAAAAACTTCTTCTCAATCAAGTGCATCTAAGGACTTGCTGAGGAGCCTTTCTCCAAAATGAGTTGACATGCAAAGAGCGGAGGTACCGGAGCCTTGGGTCGGGGTTGTAAGCAATCCCTGGCATCCCGCGCCCTTAGCGATGCACGCGTGCGAGCACCGTGAGTAATTGCTCGTAAGAAGACCGCCTTGCACCCGCCTCCCATTCACCTGCCACGCTTACTGAAATAATTCATCTGTTCTTTTTAATTTCCTGCTAATCAATGATAAATTATTTTAATTTAATATTAACAATTTTAATTTTCAACTAAATACTACGTATATTAAGCAGTAATCCATAAAAACTCAGTATATACGCACATTTGGTTAAATGAAATAAAGAGAAATAGTACAATTTCTTGACTCATTTTTCATTACGTATTAAAATAGTCACCTTTATCATTGTTTCCTTAAGAGTATTTTTTAGTTCATCTATAACATTCATTTCCTCCTTTTTCTTTAAAATGTCTCGAGTAATGTAACGAAATCAAGGTACGATACTTTATATTTTTTATTCATACTGTGCACTGCTTTTTCTGCATCTCTGCAACTCGTGATAGATAAGGCGCTGAAAATAGCTTTTGTAATAAAATACTAAAAAATCTAAGAGAGTTCACAAGAATAATCTTGAATCAATTTCTCTGCACCTCTGGTTTGAGCATAATACCTGCACAGTGAACATAATTTATATTTTTTTGACTGTAATTTGCCACAAACTTCCTATTTAATAAAAAAACACAACATTGCAGTTCGTTCTATGAGCATCATGTGATACACTTTGAGTTCGAGTGCAGAAAAGAGGATTACATACATTGGAATCCACTGATTATGACCAGTCCAGGACTGGTAGAAACGCTTTAACCACAAGACACTCAAGGAATTGATTTTTTTCACAAAATTATACCCTCAAAATAAAACTGTCTTTGATGTACAAGTTAATAAATTTATATTGTTTTACTAAGAGCAATAGAAAATGGACCTCGACGGAAAGAAGACTTAAGTAAAAATCGGTAGAAGAACTTTAGTATAATGGAACAAAAAAAACGCAATTTACATACGATTCCGTGTGTACAGGTACAGGTAAAAGAAATATCTCAAGGGGTATGTCCTCTTCATAGAGATTTATCATTACCAGTACTTTCAATACACAATTACAGCACTTAAAATATCATCAATGGTAACTGATATAGTCTGTCTTGCTGGTGGTATGGAGGAAGGGGAGTCAACGATTAAAAATTCCTGTAGCATTGCTAATGGCATGAGGTCTAGAAAGAATAAGCCACCAAGGAGTTGAGGTACCGATGTCAGCTTCACAAAGGGTGGTACTCGAGGCAAACTAGTCTTACTAGAAAATGTTAATTCCAATGTTCAATGTGCAATATAAATTGAATGAAGAATGAATCTCTATATACGGTGCCACAGTGGCATTAATCTTTGATCCAGCAGTATCCATTGACGTAGTACTGACGCGTTTCCTGGTCATTAATGTAGACAGGGAAAATGTGGACTATTGGGCCAAACATTAGTGGGAATGAATGACTACTAGTATCATCTGACTTGGGCTGGCTGGAGATGGAGATACAATCCTAGGAGCTGCATCTCGTGACGGACGGTGAGTGAGGACCAAAGGGAAGTGGGAGAGGTGATAGAAAAGAGAATCGCGTAGGAGTATTAATGCGGGTCAACAATTACGTGTCATTGGTGAGCCATTGGCCTTGGCCCGTGACGCAGAACCAGCCCGTGTTTGTTTCGTTCAGTCGAAGCAAAGAGAACAACTCTGGTGGAGGTGTCGGCAGAGACGCAGGTTAACGGAGGAAAACAAGGAAAACCTGTCGGACCGGACCGCCCGGGATTGGAAACCCGGACCGTCATGAACGCGAAACGCCCTGATAGACAGACATCTACTCTTGACGCTCACTGGTCGAAAAGAAGACCTGACTGAAGCCTTCAGGAAGAGGCTATTTGTACGAAGCAGGTTTTTGAAGTAGATCCGCAGGTGCGGAGAAGTTGAACTGACTGTAACCAAACGAAAACTGCTCTTCGAAGGAACTGTATCCACAAGTTACGTGGTGGGACCTACTGTGATCCATACGTACAAACTGCGTTAGCAGAAAATGTTAGTAATCATTGTCTATTTAGACCGGAATCTTGAAGGATACCATGTAGAATTTTTAGACAGGTCCAGTCTTGTTCGCTCTCTGGCGGTTTGTAGGATACTATTATCACTGACAAGGTCTTGTTGGATACTAAATAAAGTTACATGGGTGGAGTACTTATTTATTAATTGAGTAGAAAATAATCTGATTTTGGAAGATACTTATCGTTTTAAGAACTCACGGTTTACGTAATTCAGAACAATTTGTCTGGTTACAGAATATGAATAAAATTAACTTGCACACTTTCAGAAACTTGCTCTGCAAATACACTGACGGTAGCATGGAAAGACAGATATTCCAAAACCAGTGTTCTAAATAAAATTCCGACATCTTCACATAATTTTGAAATGAATTTTATTCACCATCACATATTTTTGTTCCTACTCTCTACACTCGAAAATCAACATTATTATTAAGACTTTGCCAGCGAAGAACGTGAAACAGCTGGAAAATCATACATATATCAATATATTTGAGTACGCTACTTAAAATTTAATAATTGCGAAACGGACTGGTTCATCAACAACTATTTACGTATTGCAATTTTAATATTTATTTACGACCGCAAAAGATGTGCCAGTGATACAATTTAACTCGTGAGATGGTAACCTCGTTTCCGGGATGGTAGACATACAAAACAAGAAACGAACAAACACTCAATTTCCCCACACCCAAGCGGAGTACCAACAATTGCGTAATTATCGTACTTCACACAAACATTGGTTTGTGACGTCTATTTGCTCATTCTTCCTATCAATCCTGAATGTTAGTTATATAGAAACATTTTTTCCAAGTATTTTCGTAAGACAAATTCGCAATTCTCAGTCTGTATGTATGTTAACATCCACTCACTAAAGTGGTTTCAACTTCACGAATATATTTCTTTCAGTAGAAAAAACTAGTGAAGATCTATTAACATTCAAGAGACTTCTTGTAAACAAATGACTTCAAACAGAAGTAGTGATGCTCCAACAAGGTCGATTTGCCAACTCGGCGAAGTTCCAGAGGAAATTCCTCATTCAGAACCTTAGAGTAGAGAATATGTTGAATAAAAAGTCCATCGTCTTGTGAATTCACATCTTGATAATATTTTTCTGTTAGTTACAATTCGCATGGAAAAATGTATGAGAACACAAGTATCTCTAATATAATAATGCGAACTACCCTGCCACTAACACCAAAGTACACTACTGCAGAAGCAATACAAGCAATGAACCTTTTTAATAATAAAATCCTTGACAATGTAACAATTTCAGTCAATATATTTTTATTTTTTAGAATGCTCTCATGGCATGGTGGCTAAACTTTTGCTAAATGTAGCTATTGTTTCATTATTCAACTATTTTAATGTGATTTATTTTAACTATTCAAGTCAAATTGAGAGAAATGAAGTAGTAACCTTGACTAAGATATTTAGGCAAAGTTGGGACAGTACGAAATTTCAGGTTAAAAAAACTGCTCAGATTTCACGGAAAGTATCGCCTAGATACCTGAAAATACCTTGCCACGTTGACAAAAATAAAATCAAAATAAAACTTCCTTGTCAGAACTCGTTCCATTGACCTTGTTAGAGCCAAGTCAGTGCTTTATCTCCACGACATCTAGGATAAATGCAACATTGTATTTCTTCACAATCTACATAAACTTATCGTCATTCAGCCAAAATTTCCGAGCTTAAATTAAACTCTCTCAGGGTGAAGGATTTTTATCTGCAGATAATTTCTTAATGATCCAAAAGCCTTCTTGTTAAAATTACTTCACTGTTCTCGATGCCAGATATAACGTATTTTGGCCTACCAGCAAACTATAGATTTATAACGAAATTAACACAATGTTTATAGCCCTAATACTAACAAACAGATTTACCAATCCCAATCAATCTCTCAAAACAAGAGAAGTGAACAATGTGCTATTGTTTCGTGTGCTACCTACATCTTTCATCACAGAGTTTGTGGTTTCAAATAAAAACGTAGCATATTAACTTTAGATTAGAACAGAATAGGGAAATCTTTGCAATTTATGGTTAAAATAGTTATTTATCCAACTTAGTAACACAAAGTGGTGCAAAAGGTAGCTTTCTTTGTAAAAGTTTTCAAAAAATTAAGTATTATCGAAGGGATCGTAGGTATTTAAACATAAGTTGTAAAACGTTTTTTTACAATGTCATATTTAGACAATGTTTTCAAATTTTAAATATTGTCATTAAAACAAGCATTTGTAATTTTTTCTAAAATTACAGAAATGAAACTGACAGCAGTATCTCGAATCTTATTTCGGTGCATTCGAGTTAATGTGCCGTAGATGAGAGACAATATAGAAGTTATTCTCTTGAAATCTTGAAACCACTTTACCTCGCTCACCACAAAGAAAACGACGCCCAGGAACTTTTCAAGCGCAGGACGATTAATAGTCCGGCATGCGTTTATTGGAAGCGAGTCTTAAAGCCACTGGACGCCATGTTCATTCCAACACACGTCGTCGGTTTGCTGCCGAGGCACACCTTTACGACATCCGTTCGCCCCCGCTGCCATGCGCACTCCTCTCCCGACTGTTCGGATCACCCGTCCCACCTCTCGATAACACGCGGAGCCATAAAGCAATATGTAAAATACTCGCGTTTGCACAGGCAAATGAGAACCCATAACCTCGGTTTCTCCCACTGGCACCGGCAGGTTATGGAAAGTCACCTTTTGTCGAAGACAGTGCGAGCAATGAGTTTCTTGTTTACGGGTGTTCGTTAACGAGATGTCTCGGTGAGTCGATTTGTATTTGCCTGGAGCACAACAGCGTGCGGCCGAGCTCCCGAAAGATCAGAAGGCAGGAGGCAGAGATAGTCGAACAAAAATCGATATTGTTTGAACTTTAAAAGTGAAAGTTCTTTGATAAAGAACTTTTGTCTTACCATCGAAAAACAATATTGCCGAATAACGTTTCCTTGAGTAGTGTTGACAAAGATACAAGAACTTACCGGCAGTTGGGTCGCGAAAATTAGAATGAATTCAATGTTACAACACTTAAATGTTATAAAATGGAAAAACAACTTCGCATACTTCCATTTCACCGTCAAAAAAATAAACACGGTGTATAGCATTCTTTCAGGTCAATGAAGTGTCAAGTTGATTGAACATTTCTGATCTGATATTTGTACTACAGTGTTTCAAAATGGAACCTTTATTCTTACCATTGAGACGCGACTAACAATTTTTCAAGTTCGAGAACATAGTGGTCACAAGGAGAATTGTTATCACAAGGAATAATTTATTAGATTTGAGAACAAAGGAATCATTTATGCGATCTATCGTACTTTCATGAATGCACTAAAATATATATTTGAGTGAATAAAACTCAGCAAAACTCTCAAAAAATAATAAACAGGGAACAAAAATATTTCCTAGAGATAATTTACTCACATCGTTGTAATAGTTTTTCTGCATACAAATTCCCTTAAGAAAAATCGTATTTCTCATATTTAGTTTTTTAAAGAGCTGTTTCCAGTCGTTTTGGGGGAGATGGGTCGTTACTAAATCGTTCTAAGAAAGGTTTCCCGGGAGTCGTTCGGCCAGTATGAGAGGGAATAGACGTAATGGAACGGGAGAACTGAACTGAAGGGAGTTCAAGAAAGGATTGTATAAAGAATATGTAGTCATACTATCCGGTGTTTGATTTATTAAATCATAAGGCCTTTTCGACCACGTGGCGGCCATCATCAGTGCTGGCTCCATTGATGAGACGGGTAGCAAATCATTTCATCAATGGAAATCACTGATGATTTCCGCCACGTAGCCGAAAAGACCTAATGATTTAATTAATTTAAAAAATGGATAGTATAACTACATATTCTTTATGCAATACTGTGTATACTACCAACACCGAACTTCGACATAGAATCAAGAAAGATTCTAACAGTTAGATAGTGAAGTGAGGTGTCCAGTGAGTGAAGAATCTTCCTTCGGATTCGTAGTCCAATGGGCGTCTTCCAGAGACAATAAAACCGACTATTCACAAATCATTTTCAACGTCGAGTTAGAATCAGTCAAGATCCCCAAAGAACGTGCAAAGAGTTGTAACCACCTCAACATGATTTCATAACGTTTGAATTAAAATTAAAATTTTATTTTATCTATTGGCTAGGAGCGTGACTGATAGCGTCAATAAAACGGTAGAAGATAGAGGAAGGGGGACAAATTGCTCAATTTTACATAGACTACTATAACACCAGCATTTTGTCAAACAAATTATGAATTAATAAAGGAAGTTTCGAGATTGAATTACAATATCGTTGCATTTCAAACAGGTTTTGGCTAAAAGTTTTTTTTATTTACACTGATTTCATCCCATAAACTTTCAAGAAAGCGACAGTTGGTTGACGCTAACCATTTTTGTTATTTAAAGAAGTTCAGCAGATAATTTATTTCATCAATATAGTTTCATTTCTACAGAAACGATCTGATGAAATTTTCAAAATGAGCACGAGAGTTATCAATTTCATTCAGAACATCAAATATCTTACAACATATACACCATTTCACTAACACTTCCATCACACATACATGAAAAGTAATCACAAAGATACGAGTACAATAAATTTCTGTTACTTCAGCTACGTGACTACATTTGAATTTTTAACTGCTCACTTATCTATTTTTTTCATTCGCTTCTTTCACTTTTCTTTTACCATAAATATCAGGAGAAATAGAAGAAGCGAAGGTAGGATTAAAAGGGTCATAAGACTTTTTTCCTTGAATGAAATGGGCTCCATAAATTAGGTCGTTAGGATTACGATGCCAAGAAGTTTTATTGGGACTGAAAAAATCAGTAGTATAAAATAAGAGTTAAATAAATTCCTAAAAATTGAAGAAAAAAAGTTTAGCTTACTTGCAATGCAAAAAAAAAAAGAATGACCAACTCTGCGCAGTCTATCTGTGCGCGCAAGTATGGAACATTATGACTACGTACGCTAGCATTACGCTAGATTTCATTTGCATCCCATAAATTAACTATTCCCTGATTTCATCAAAATCTATTGAGTACATCTTCAGACATACTGTCCCAAATTTTATGAACATAATTGCTCCTATCATTTCCAATCCATTACCTAAACAAATACTATATCAAAGCGAATTTGAATACGACACCATACTAATTTTGATTCAAATTTCGTCAGTCGACCAACCAGAATTTCACTTTCCCATCCTCAGTCTGCATCTCTGAAACAGGTTACTTCAATAAAGAAGTCGATCCAGTTCATTTAGATAAGACAGGCTTAAAGAAACATCGTTCGCATGAAACGAAGAGAATCTTCATTAGCAGACAGAAAGTTTCTTTTACTATCGACCAGGCGGATAAACGCCATATAAGTTATTTGAACAATTTACAGCCAGGTTCCACTATTACGTAACATTAGAAAAAGAAAACATTCTTAAATCTCTAAAATGTATCTACAAAATTACGCGCTCTTTAATTATATCAAACGAATTTCCGCGAAGTCATCATTGTCAATTGAGCATAATAATAAGCTAGAAAAGGTTCATCACCCTATACTGTTCCTTTTAAGGAATAAAATGGGTTCTCAATAAGGACATTGTGTTAGAAGACAAAATGTTTTCTATTATGTACCAGTCAAACGGATTTGCAGGCGGCGACTGAGATGCATGTTTGAGAATACTCGTGATGGACTAGGACCCCAAAGCTTACCGAAATTATAAATCCTCTCATGCATTAAGCATAAGGCAATTATCAATGCTCTCGAAAAATTAAAAAAGCCAAGCGATTAAAGTGTTAAATTTACGAAATGCGATAATTGGAAAAAGTATAACATTAAATTTTCAAAAGAAGTTATGTCTTATTATTTTATTTTTGATGACATTTATATTTAAAGTCATCCATTCCAGTAATTAGCAATTATCAAGGTTACATTCTTTGTAATATATAGTTCTCTGGAGAAAGGTAATTAATTAGAAGTTGAGCCCTGATATCTGGACCATGCATAGCCTTCTCTTGTGCAACTAACAATATTGGGTTTGATACTGGATGTTTTCCATTCATAATGCAGGTGCCTCTAACGCGCAAAAGCTCCAAATATTCCAGGCTTTATCATATTAAAGTCGAGCAACCTCATTATCACCCCTATCATTACAATACATGAATTAAGGTCCTTTCGTAACGCATGGATATGTCACACTTTAGTGATCTTTTAATGACAATCCCAATAGTTGAAACATTGACTCTTATCATTGCTATTCTTGGACTACCCCGTTGTGTTTAGTGCTTAGTTGTTTCATAAGCAGAAACATACGATGCAGTCTATAAATGTGACTTCATCACTCGAGCATGTAGTTTGTTCAACGAATGAACACTTTCTGACAATGAATAATATTTCGTGAAAAAACTTATTTTGGATCATACTACATTACGTATCGTAAATGGAAATGGAGAATTCGTAACTTTTTCCACGGTTTATAATCGTTTCACAGGTAAGGAAGCAAATCTATGATTGATCTGGCTTTCATAGCCAATTTCAGAACTTGTCTGTCAAAGAAGTCGGGATATCAAGTAACCTCTTGTTACATATATAACTATGAAGTCACATATATAACTATGAAGTCATAAACGATTGCCGATGATATGAAGCGGAATAGAAACGACCCTAAGCTTTAAGTTTATTATCCATTGAGTTCTTGTGATGTTCTTGTTCATCAAAACTTAAGAGTAGTAGATTCATATTTAATGCAGGTCCAGGTTGTGTATTCGTGTAGTATTAGAAGAAATATTGCATTCAATTGAAATCTTTGTCGAAATATTATTCTCGTATTTTCAGCTTCCATAAAACACAATCAGGATATTCTGGCATTTAGGCTAAGTAAAACTCCAATTTTTTGTTACGTCAACATTTCGATATATTTTATATCTGCTTCATGGCTACATTATCATCGACAAAGAATATTTTCCTTACTAATTTATACATTGAACTCCAGAACCCTCAGACAAAACCAAACCAAAAAAGACAAGATATAAAACGTGATACACACCTAATAGTTCATGTAACATGAATACACTGTCTATATCATCCCATAACACTCTCAACACCAATAATGCAACATACACCTCCGATCCCACAACCACTCATCACATCTACACACAACCTTACAACCAACAAGCAATAGTCTAACTCAGATCTAACTAGTTAAAATAACCTCCCATGTGTGCTCACCTCCCAGTACTTGCATTAGTGACGCTACATTGCTGCCTAACTTATTTGAATTGTATTCAACTATGAGTAGAAATATTACCTTCCTACCATTAGGAATTAAACCTGAAAAACAATTAAATTCCTCAATAGAAAAGAAACTTAAACTATATTAGAACACAACACAGAAGAAATGAAATGAATTCCCAAAATTACCAACATACATCATAAAAATCTTGAACAGATATAAATAGTTCCTCAAAACCACATGTATGTCTCAACATTACACAATAATATTTAATAAATATTACATAATTATATAACAATGCCAATCCAACAAATTTCTAATACATTTTTCGTCATATTTGAACATACTATATTGATAACATGCGTAAGTTGGTACATTACTATTAAAATAGACATTCAATGAACACATGTATTACATATACGATTACTCCTATTTGCTACATAGATGGTTAGAAAGCACTAATCTTCCAATATTAATATTAAAATTTGTCCTATTTTCACCCTACTAATTTGTCACGTTAACAATTAAATTGGTATATACTTTACTTAGATTGTCAACATGTCTTCTTATTTTCTTTTTTTAACAATATTAATAATTTCCTTGATTTTCCATTTGTAACAATTTTTTAAAAATCCAAGATCTTAGTATTGTTAAAATAAAAGGAATGAGATGTGTCTTTAGCATGTTTGCCAATGCACATTGAGGGACAGATCTTTGTTGTTGTTTAAAAATTGACTTGTCTCTGCAATGTACACAAGTCCACATTCTTTACGTGGGACATGGTAAACAACTTCACTTATTTCAGTTTTTTCAATAGGTTGCTTTGTCTTACTGAATTCTAGTCTTCCACAGTTTTTTAAAACAATTTTCCTGTTTCATTTTTTAAAACTTTCCACATTTTTTAAAACTTTTACTCTGAAAACCCATTAATTAGAGGTTTACATTTCAAGTTAATTAAATTTCCTAGCAGATATGACATTACGTCGAAACGTTGGATAACAAAAATTGGAGTTTTACCTGGTCTAAACGCAAGAATATCTTTATTGAGAAAAATTATAAGTAATACTATGCGTTTGTCACCCTTCATTCATTGCGTTTCAACATTAATTTATGAAAAAAATGTATAGATCTGCGTGTAATATAATTTATGAAAGTGAGTTTACATACAATGGTCTTAGTAAGTGGCCATGGGGAAAAAGGTGCTATTGTCTCGTAAATTGAAATATAATCCGCCTTCCCGACTTAATAATGCGTCTAGCAAATGCGCGTTACAGTTCCAGTTGCCAAGCAGGAATCTGTGTTTTACGCAACACAGCCTTGCCAACAGAAACCACGAGTGGATTAAGTCATCCGGAGTATCATTCATTTGTGTTGAGGTGGTTTATTCGTCGCGGATATAAAATATAATGAATAAACATAGAGGAATTTCATTATTGAGAGCACGCTTGTGTAACCAGCAATTACATTTATCTAGTGGCTACATCATAGTATTCGTGAAGAAAACTTTTGTTTTATTTTCTAATTTAATTTGTTTAAAGAAATCGATGACTCGCCATATCCAATGAATCTCCTTAAAGACGAGGACATTTGACACAAATCACAAATCATACAAACATATTATAAATTACCAATTGATTAAGTTTCTAATGAAATATATTTCTACTTCTAGCATTCTTAGGAAGATTTAACAAAGAAGTGGTTCGAAAATTTTGCTGTATACGAACAGACCTGCAAAATATTGTTTTATATTATTCCGGTTTGATTAAGAATAAACAAAATTGATCAGAAACAATATCCGGGAAAATGACGTGATAACTAAGGAACATTTTAACGTAACGTGAGCTCATGCCTTGTTCTCTTATAACGTTTTTTTCATTTACTGCTCTGTCCACTAGTGCCGGACAAATACTCATTGCCCCGAGCGAGTTCCCCACTCCACCGGGAAAGTGTAGCAAGTAAATGGAACATCTTTGCTGTACGCAGGATGCACGATTCGGGCATGGCCATTGTTAACCACAAAAATTAACGATAGAACAATAATTGAATATAAACAATTTCTAATATATCAACAAATAGCCTTTTCGTATTCATGTGTATATAATGCAATATTATTTGTTCATTATTGTATAATCGGTTAAACGAAACGAAATCCATCACTTAATAATTCTTTTGCAATATCAACTAATTCAACGTACAACTTATCATCTGAGGAGCTTTCAGAAGAAGACAATATTTGCAATAAACTCAAAGCATCCAACATGGGTGACTTATCCACCGACTAACCTAACCTCAACAATGCCCAGTGCAGACCCTCCACTGAGAAAATTGTCAGAGCATGTCCGGTTGCTTTCGGTGCGTGGAGAGTTCGCCTCAATAGTTCAATGGAACAACCATATCCTGCACTGGTGCAACTTCTCTATCAAATGGTTTTACGATGTAAAAACAAAATTGTGTTTGTCTCTATTTTTAACGCGATAATGGTTTATAAATTTATTGTCAAATAACAGTACAAACTGCGTATGACCACGTGGAGGGAAAAAAAACTAATTTACTCTCCGGAAGCAAGCAAGGGACCATCCCATCAATTCCGATCAAGGGCCCTAAGGCAGAGGCGGATTCAAAAAATTCAGCAAAAATTCCTAGATAAGATAAAAAGTTAGCTGCGAGTTATAATACTAATAGAATGTCAATATGTTTGTAATTTTAAGCAAAAAATTACATGTACAAGTTATTATCGAACTATAGATTATTCTGAGTATAGTGTTTAAAAATCACAAGAATTGAAATAACACTAAATTCACGATTTATTGTTACAATAAACACACCCCTAGACAAAGCCTAGAGAACCTGTATGATAAATCCGCCTCTACCAGAAGGAAAAACGGAGAAAAACCCGGGCCAGGATGGGACCCGGGCCAGGATGGATTGATGTTAGGATTGATTACCTTTTGCCAAGTTTCAGTTATAAATCTTATACTATGTTACTCTCTTACACTTGCTAATTTATTTTCCTCATTAATTTTCTCGACCTCAAGAAGACCCCGTTCGGGGTTGAGATGAGAACTTGAAATTTATAGTCCAGTCGAAATGAACTTGACATATCTGAAATATTCCGAAGAAGCAGAAAAGTTGTTCACATCTTTAAATCATCATTTTTAACTAAGTATCAAAATTGTAGAGATAGGTCTGGTGTCGACAGATTGTTCATCACAAACAATAAAAGATTTTGTCCATTTGTCATTCTTCTTTGGTATCAAATTGTATTATCACCGTTTTTAGTTTTAATTTCTTTCATTCATAATTTATTTTTGTAATTTGTTATCGTTGCACTGAAGATGGCTGCCATGCGGCCGAAATGCCTCAATAAAGAATGGCGGAGAGACAAAATCTTTTATTGTTTGTGAAGTATCCAACTAGTTCTAGAAATTTTATTCGAAGTCATACATCAAAAAGATTATGCTCAAATATTTATTAAACAAACGTTTTATCGTAAAAACACTTGAAATACGTATAGCAGGTAATAAAAACTTTACTAAGAAGAATCACAACTAGTCCGAAGCATAATTTCTGGGATATCGTATTTTAAAAATTAAGTCTCCCATACGCATATTACTTTGGTAGCGTGAGACACTAAATGTCTGCTTTTTTAATGGCTTGTCATATTTACAGCATGCGTATTATAAATACCAAATTCACTTTATTTTACAGTGTAAAAAGGAATTATTATAATTCGCCATGTTAATTAGAATAATTCATTTTTATGAGAATTTTTAATAAAGTCAATTATTTGCGATGATAAAACATATCGAAACTAATAATTTCGAAAGTGCAAGAACTAAAAATAATAATAACAATGTAGTATAAATAATATAAAAGTTCTTTAAGATTTCATTTTATCTTTTATCCTGTCTGATCCAAGTTGACTTCGTGGCAGTGGTCATACATCAAAAAGATTATGCTCAGCGGGGTATGCGGCAGGTTTTCTCGGGATACCCCCGTTTCCCCCACTATTCACTCATCACCCGCCACGGGGAAGTGCGTCAGGAAGGGTAACCGGCACCCTTGTAATTCCCCTACCAAATCAAAAAGAAACATCATATCGTTCTCTGTCTCCGACACCTTCAAGAGAAGGGAAAAGGAGTTATGGAAACATTTAATATGATTTCACGGTGGACACAAATTTTGGGACTAACCAATTTTTTGTATATACTTTTTGTGTATACTTCAACAGAACTACCAATGAAAATGTCGTCTTTGCAGGGCATTGCATCTTCCCTGAGATAAAAAATTTGGGGTACGATTAGCACCTTTGATGCAACAACCTTTTCAAAACTGTGTTATTGTTTCAATTAACCATTAAATCATTTGGTTGAAATATTCTGTGCATTTTAAAAAATGTGTAAAAATTCATCATTAACAAATGTTGACATTGCATCTACTAACCGTTGATTTTGTCCCAAATTATGATTATAATACAGTCCGCATTTGCGAAGCTGTCAGTTACAGAAGAAAAATCTTCACATAGAGTTTGAATAAGGCATTTTCCATTCAGTGCCAGTGGTTATCTATTGCAGAGAAATCTCGTACAATTTGAGAGATGCGCAGAATTCTTGTGAAATAATTCCAAAATTTCGTAGGACGGAGGAGTAAAATAGAAGTACGAACGGGAAGTGGTGGTCACATAAATTATAGACAGCTTAATTGAAAAATATACCCTAAAGAAGAAGGTCATATTGCGGTACAGGTGAAAATGTACTGGAATCCTTCCTTCACAAAATAGTAACAATTATGTACAATATTTGCAGAGTCAATAACAAATTAACGTGTTTACACTACTATAACATTGCTGAAACGATCGATGTAAATTGACTGTGTACTCCCTGAAAAAAGAATCATTCTTCTTGGGTGAGAGAAACTATAGCTGGCCAGGATGTGTAGTATCGCTGTACAGTATTTCATCTAGAAAATGTAACTTCTTGAAATTACCACAAACTCTGATACATAACGAATTACAACTAATTAGGCATTGTTAAAAGTAATGGTGTTCCCTCTTTCAGCTTTATAAATATAACAATTGACACGCGCAAAACCTGATAAAGTACATTTAAAAAACGAAACATTTCTTTTCAAAAATGTATTTAATGCTCAGGGTTTCCTGGTTTCAAAACCCATTTGTTATTCGGACCTACAAATAAATGACATTGAAAAATATATTTTATTATGTCAATAATATGAGTGCTCCAATTGTCGATAATAAAATGCGAAGTCCAGTTCATTTTACTTTTTGCACGAGAAAATAGCAAATCATAAAAATTACGACGGAAGCAGGACAAAGGAAGAAATAATGGATCGAATCGACTGAAAATTGGTGTGCACATGTTTCTGAGTGCATTTCACCACCACTCACATCATTCTGACACACTTTAATTTCGTCACACGCGGTCGTTCAATTTTTCCTTCACCCGTCATTGTCGATATCGCGCGGAAAATGTAAACGACCAAAAGGAAATACATTTATGTAGAGCATGAACAACTTATAGGATAACTAAAATGTTCAAATATTAAAACTATGTCAAATCCTAGTGTATATGACATGCGGCTAATTGTTACGATGCACTTGAAAGGGAAGAAAGAACGGATTCACAGGCAAATTGACAAAAAACTGAACATGACCAATCTGTAAAGTTAAAATCAAATAGAATTAATTGTACTTGATAAGGAAAATACTTCTTTTGAACAATCAGAGTCGAATCAATATAATTTACCTCCTTTTACAAGAAAATATTTGATTAGGGAGGAGGAGACATTTTTAGATTCAGCCCACCGTAGTACACAAAATGCACTCGAAAAGTAAGTTTTCAATCATTTTCATTATCCTTCAGACCAGGACTCGATTGAATCTTTTTATTATCTAAGAAAGGAACAAGTACGAGCAATGACAATGAATTTCTACGTAAGTCTTATAAAGCCTAGAAAACATTTTATATATGAAATTATTTAACACAAAACATAATAATCTTGGATCATAGAATTACTGCAGATATGTCTCGTTTCTTTGGTGCAAAAGTTCCTTATTGTTTTACAACAAAAATTATTCATGTACACAAAACACAATCATTTGAACTACTTGTAAAAATAAGTGTTGAAGAATCTGATGACCATCCGCGTGCTCTTGGTGTTAGCCTCCCGCGCAGGAAGTAGATCAGGCTCATCGGGACCTTTCCCTTTGATGAGGAATCACACTTTATTCCATTGCACCCAGAGTGTCTCCGGGTTCCAAACCCCACTTGAAACCAAGAATTATTTGCTGTTCCATGCGTTCCTCTCCAGAATTTTCTACGTCACATATCCGTTTTTCCACACTTTCTGAGTACTAAAAACTTTACTGTCATTCCACCTTCTCTGCATCACTTTTCGTCGTTATCCCCTCATTTGCTGAAACTCCTCTGGTTCCGAGGTGTTGTATTCCTCGCTGTATCTTTTCCATTTTAAAAGATATTCTACCTTGCCTATCCATAACCGCTTCCACAAAGAGTTGCATTGATTTCCATTGTGTTTGACTTCCCAGAGCGTTAAATTCAAGTTCCAACACGGTGAGTTCAGTTGAGAAGTTGACTTCGAATACTACTTCCTTGATGTTTGGTGATTCTATAAAAATGATGGGTGATGAGAATTCAGTAAAATTTTGTCTGCATGTCACCAACGTGAAGTTCGCGAAAATGATTATGAGTAATAGGATGAACTTACAGACACAAGTGCGTAATCATGAGAACCGAACCTGACCCTTAGCTTTGCACCCTTACGCCAGTAGGTCAAAGAGGGGCAAATAGGGTCCCTTTAAGAATTCTGACGCCCCTGTGAACTTCGGGTACATAGTGGTTGATCATCAACGAAACCTGGACAAATGGTGGACGAATTTATGATTATTCTATGTATTAGTGTGTACACGTTTATTGGAGCACTTACACCGCATTCCATTTCAAACAAAAAAAAAAGTGGCAAATGATACTTATGCAAAAATAATTTTCTTTTCACAAAACCTCTAGAAAAGTAAACGCATCGAATAGTAAATACTTTTCAAAATTAAAGAAAGTCTTCAAGAGAAAACAAAACTGAACTGAAAATTTGTCAATATAACCAACATATTCAGAGAAAAGCATATTATTATAAGTACGCAAAGATTAAGTCTGTTGCCGCTAACTGTACACATTTCAATAGTACAATTTTCGTGTAATCAATATTCAAAGTAAAAAACCAATTCATTAAAGACATCACACCCTGAATCAATCTCGCTCTGTATCAACTGCATCACTTTCTCTCAAGAATTGAGATGAAACATTATGTTCTTTTACACACGAAGTCACTATAAATACAGAATTGAATAATAAAACAAGATCCTGTAAGCTCAAATGTTAGCATTATTTTGCCGAAATTATGTGACAGTAACTAAAGGACCTTCAAGCGGCATGGATTTATCATTCAATCTCGCGCGCTAAGAAGAAGTAAACATTTCATTTTCGCTGCTCTTCGACAGATTCTGACCATAATTTGGTAAAGCCACTACAGCTACGTTTAGAGTTGAATTTCTCATTTCGTTTTTGGTCTCCAAAAATTGTCAGGTTATCATAATATCTGTGATATCTTTGCTTGCAACTTCGTTCAGCGTGCCAAGTGGAATAGCACTCGTTTCTCGTTCCATTCCCATTCTTCAAGTCTGAGAACGTCGAGCTCGGAGAAACACGATGTGTATCATAAACAAGTATATCTCGTGCATAACCACTGATCGGAAAAGTTTATCACCCTTCAAAAGAAGGTTTCGAGCAGAGGTGTACAATACGTGCGTTGCCTCGCGCTCCCGGCGGCGCTTCGGAACGTTATCGACGGATCGGAGAACAATCACGAAGGAAGACACTCGAGAGGTGCGGATGCCGCGGCAATTTTCCGGACAGAACTCGAGCATCAAAAACGCTAGACGAAGCGGTAACTCGACGCCCACTTTCCCCCGCGTTCTTCATCCTCTTCACGCGTCGCCTCGTTTTTCACTTTCCACCGCCACCCATTCGCGCGGATGACTGCGACGGACACAGCGGCGTGTATCAACAAACGACGGTGATAAGGCGGGGAGGAGACCTGCCGCGGAGCACACGACTGAGCGACTGACGGCGTAACGACGCCACGGACGCCCAGGGATGATTTATACTGCTCTCCGCACGCGGCGGCAGTGTTGCCAAGGTACAGCTACAGCCACCGAGAGAAATAAAGAATCTGGGTCGAAAGGAAACCTTGGCGAAAAATACCCACATTTTAGAGGAAATATTTCCAAGATAAAATCCTCTATTATGATGACAAAAATGCTTGTATAAACGAAATTCTTGGGACTCGATCAGTGAATCTTGTGAATGCACGTCCAACGTGCCAACAGCTTCATCAAAAAGGCCTAAAAATCTAAGCTGAAATTAAATTGAATCAGGGGGATTGAAATCTGCAACAAATTTCATAATGGAATTAAATAAATAATTCGAGACTTACAACCTTTTACGAACGAACATTATATATATTTTGTGATCTACGGCTCACAACGTTTCGAGTTTCGTTAGAAGTTGTCGTCAGGTGGTACAAATTTCTTAATGATTGCAATACACTTAATTTAGAATCTAGAATAGATTGACATAACGACTCAGTCGGAATTTTAGTTCCTTGGCAGTTCCCATGCACATCTTGGTATGTTTCGCTCAACACTTCAATTGATTATTAACACTTTTACTGGTTATTCTTTCCCCAAAATAGGTTACCAAATTTCATTCACCAGTTTTGCATAATATTCTGATACATTTTCAGCAGTAAGAGTGAATATTTGTCAGATTGCAATTCCGTCTAAACTTTATCACCAATACAGAGACGTTTTGGCACTAAATTTCTCTTAATTCGAGAACCTGAGTCAGAGCGTAAACTGTGGTCTTATTTTCATATTCGGACTGCCATTATTTCTACCCGGCTGCAGTTGCAATCCGCTTTCAGGAAGAGACACCGCATGACAGTCCCTACCTTATTCCGATGAAGGTAACACAAATTATGAACGAACAGAACAGAGAAAGATTATTCCTTTCCAAAATAAGTATCTCTAAAATACTCAATCGTACATATTAATTCTAGTTTAAAGAAAAGAACTGTAGTTTTTTAAAAAATATACTGACCTCAACGCATGGCATTCTCTAAACAATGTTTTCAAAATCTCGAGATGCACCGTTTAGTCGGGTGTGTAAACACATTTCCCTACATAGGTTTCAAGAACGATTCCACACCTCAAACCAAATAAGGGAGCCGTCGTTCTTGTTCCAGAAGAATCAATTTCACAGGAGATCATCACTACAACCAGTATACATTTCTGGGATTCTGGAAGAATTGTTGAAAAATGTAAATTTCATCCCTCGTAAGTGATTGCATTTCCAGTCATCTCTGCTCTCGCAAAAGTAGTCCAGTTCCACTCAGGATATACTGTTAGAAAAATATATATAACATTTCAATTTTATAATTTCTGTTGACACAAACTCCAGATTGCATGTTCTCAGAATGAATATATGACCTTCTCAGGTCAAAGAAGAAACAAATATTTTCTTAAAAACATGGTTTCAGTGAATGAAATTTATAACCATGCGTAGCTATATCCGTGTACCGACGTACAGCGCGCCCCTGACCATGTATTTCGTCACCTTTTGGGCGCATACTTTTGGGAACCAGTGTATTTTGAATTTCTACGTTAGATAGCTAAGGTCAAACGGAAATGACGACGAGTCAAGAATCGAACCGGGGACTCCTGCTACGATAGCAAGGGTGTTAACCACTACACCACTCCTTCGCCTTCCACAATTGTACACCGCTTACACCCAGGCCTCTTACCCCGGAAGACCTTAGAGACAACATTATGCAGGAGATAAGTGAAGTCAGAAAACACACTATTCTACGCGCACTATTCTTCCGTGTAATAGTGAGGATATTTCCGTAGAAAGACAAAACGACATGATAAGTTTATTACTCACCTTCAACTACCCATATTGCATCATTCGATGGTACTTTGTTTAGAAGCTATTGAAATTATGTAATGTTGTGATCGTCAGAAAAAATTCTAATGTACTTGCATCGAAGCGCACAGACATAATCAGACAAGTTATTTGAGACTAATTTCCGAACACACTATACAAATATTGTGACAATTTCTTTACTCCTCGTGAGAAGTGTTTCATCTCCTACTCTGGATTGATTTTTGTGTGTGTTGGCAACACTGCATGGCTTACGCGCGGTCCCCTTCCACCAATGCGCCCACGCTGCCATTAAACAGGGCATCTGCGGCGACGGAGTGAATTATTTGCTTGAGACCGTACATTACCTCCCTTTACACACAACAGTAATTTACTACTGCTTTGAAACCGTACCGAAAGGATTGTCCAAGGAATATATATCTATTTCTTCCGTTGCCATCTTTCCCCGCGTTTTCAAAGGGATTTTTATTTTGTTTGTCAACATAACTGACAACGCCTAACACATTTGTCTTCTTCGTTATTCCGTTATGAAGATCGTTGAGAGGGAAGCGGAATGGAGAAAAGTATAGTGGAGAGCGTGTTTGATGATAGACCTAACCTTTCTTTGACCAGTGAAGATCTTCCAAGTAATAGAATATATTTATTTATCTTATGTCTTAGTTCATAACAGTAACTAGTTCGCGAACGACTGTCACCCGGTTCGGTCTCTCCATCTCCCCCCCTTTCTGGAGATGAAACAAAGAAACAAACAAACGCAGGAACGTGAAGGGAGATGCTCTTTGAATGTGTTTCACACCGGAGATTCCGTATTGTTCTCGCAATGGCAGTGCATTGAATGTCAAGAAGATTTAAGTTACGGCATGTTCGTTACAACACTGTAAGCACCGTTTCTTTCTCTTTTGCGTCCGATACGGTTAATTACCACTTGAGCTAAAGGTTATCTTTGATTCGATTATTCCTGACAAAAATTTCTCGCTGCATAAATAAGGGTAGTGTTTAAAAATCTAACTCCCCGTGCATTTAAGTATTCTCAATCAATGTCATTTCTTTTAATTTCTTAGAATAATAATTAGAGCTTTAATCAGAATTTCCCGTTGCAGTTTTTAACTGGACAGTGGACACGCAGCGTATATAGTGGAAACACCTGCCGGGTCAACGGTCAGACAATTTCCTTCTCATGAAATCCAGTCCTGCTCTAGTCTCATCCCTTATTCACATGAACAGGAAACAACTCAAGACAGTGACAGGATTAATCACAGGACTCGGCCATTTCCAGAAACATCTTAAAATGGTTGGTTTGTTCAATGGTGACGAAACCTGCTTTGAAGAAACTGCTCGTCACATTATCCTGGACTGTGATTCCCTTGGATCAAGAAGGAGAAGGATCTTTGGAGACTATTTACTGGAACAAAACTTTGATCCTGGCATCGGCAGAAAGGTTCTCTCCCAAGAAAAGGGCGCAGTGCTAGGGCGCAGATGATAGGTTTTTTGGGGTTGCAGAATAGGTTTTCTTTGTAGCCTACATGCATAAGACAGTCTGAGCCCATTATTCAATCTAATTGGATTGAAATATTAAAGTTTAATTGACTGTTAGTCACTTCATATAGAATTGTTTGAATAAATATTTTTACATATATTCTGATTCAAGCTGAACCGTCAAGTGTTCTGATTTCAAGAATTTTCAATGACACAATTAAAGTCGTAGGACAAAAACTGATAGCACGCTACGACACACACACACATCATTCATATAAATTATATTTATTTAATGATTCAAATAAAATTATATCCGTTTAATTGTGCATGATGTAAATAAATTAAAATTGGAATTAAGTTTAATCTATGTTTATAGTTTTAGAATATATTAACATTGAGATTTCTTTCACCATTATTCAAGGAAGTAAAATTAATAATAAAAGTAAATATATAAATTAAAGGCATTTACAGGAAACATGTCTTAAGTATCTTTCACGCACTTAAATCAGGTGACATTTCATTGACTTGTGTCCAAAGCTTACCGTTGCGGCCAAGGGAAAATAAATTCTTTAGAATCGGTAATGATGATGATGATGATAACAATAATAATAATAATAAAATAATAATAATAATAGTAAAGACTCTTGAGTGTACACAACTTGACTTCTCTTAATGAATGCTTCTCTTAATGAATGCGCAGGAACAGAGAGAGATTATACATTCCCAAGAACAGTTCAATAATGGAGGTCTCTCACACCTGAATCACAGTTGCGGCGCAGGAAAGTAATTTTTGCCCGAACAGCTAATTCTTCAGCAAATAGAAATGTTTTAAGAAATTAAGAGATTTACATTACTTAATAGATACGATAGAGTATTTAATTCACACAAAAAATGGATCAACGCACAAAAATTGCAGTTTTGATTTCAGAATTTCAGGGAAATCACCTTCTCAGAGATGTAAACTGTGAGTGATGTTTCTCGTCAATAAAGAGTAATGAAGTATTCCATATACTATAGAATATATTCTAGACATCAAATGTTTAAGTGCGTTGTGATTAAAAAACTGCACACGTAATGTTCTGATACAATTTTACTATATGTGCAGGTGTTCAGATAGAGCCTTTCAAAATTAACGTAAATGCGAGTCAGATGAATCTACGACGATTTTTTTCAAACATACCTTTACGTCAACTTACCTGAACAAACATAGGTGATTCTGTTCGTATAATTGGAACTTTTCTCACAGTCTGTAGAAGAACAAGTTTTTATAAGATTAGGCATGCAACTTCCTGATTCTCCTAGTTCCATTACTTGCAATCACGACAAAGTTGCCACTAAGTACGAGAAGCGAGAAAAAAAGTAAGGACATTCAATCTTATCCAACAATTCTCCAGAAGAGTTGGTAAATAGAAAGCGAGTATCGAGGCACTTGTGAAGCATTATAGAGCTCTCCAGATTCCAAGGTAAATTAACTGAGGAACTTTTATCACCGTAATATTTTATTGGAATTCCCAGTGACATCGCTCGAACGTGTTATCAGTAATCGTGACGTCATATTATTTGTTATTTCAGAGGACATCCGTCAGAGTTGTCACTGTTCCTTCCTAAATTCCGGAATTGTTTTCTCATTAAAATTGAGAATCCGCAATCACATTCTGCAGAGTCATTCTGTGATTATTCGCAATACATTTTCTGATTTTCTCTCCGTCGCAATACTTTTTCCAATGTGCTCATTTCATCGTCGTTGTCTTAGTTTGTCACGAAACGACGATTTTGGCACCGTGCACTGTTTCCAACATGCAATTGAACGTGCAAGTGGTTGGTGACGTCACCTCTTCTATTTCCCAAACGTGTCGTACGTAGCAATTTGTGAACGTACAACAACAAAGAATAATATGTATATTGTGGTGTAAAAAGAGTGGAGTTATTTCCAAATAAGAAATCTACTTGCACAAAATGAAAAAATTACCCGAATGTTTGAATTTATGGTATCTTGACATTCGTCAGACATTTTACGAATAGAAAATTCTAAAGAATCTCATTCTTGGAGCGTATAGCTGATAGCACGGATGCACATAACTCTATTCTAAAAACATACAAAGAACCCTGTCTCACGCACTTTTCCTTGTGACGCTAGCCACTACCATATGATTGATGAAAAAAGAAATATTTAAATAGTAAATAAAATTAGAACTATGAGTTCAAAGCTAGGAGTCTGCACCGAGGCGTGGGCCGAATCTATCTCGTACTTTATTTCTGATCTTACCATGAAGAACCAGAAGCTACACAGAAAAAAGCGCCGAATAAAAGAAGTAGCTCATTTTTTAACTATAATTTTTGCATTGATGAAAGTTTCCTCATACAAATATAAACTAGTGGTGCAAAACCATTGTACGAGTACATACTTTCTTGTGTACGTTTCTCCGTCTGCAGCATAGAGTGGTAAAAAATTCTATACTGAGAGGGTCATTTCTGGCGTGGTCCTCCATATTTTGGTTGTCTCACAGTGTTCTGTTCATGCTCAAAGTCACTAGATGAACATTTTACTGTTTTTTATTTGAAATTTGAAAGTAAAATAAATATTCAGAAAATTAATTCAAAACGTATTACAACATATCAGTCTTATAAATATCGTAAAAGTGTTAAGTAAATGTAATTTCGTTGTAGATAGAAATCGATGTATTTTCGTATCTGCAGTGCGTTTGCTGTCCGATGTATTTTATCATTATCATATCTTTCGTTTCAGTTTACGAAAAGTGTAGTGTTCTTCTGCTTGGCCGTGCATCCTTATATCTTTGCTAAATTTCACAATGAGATCTAACAATGATTGCATGTGCTGCCCGGTGCTTGTGTATAGCTTCTGATCATCCATAAATAGCCTATGAGATACTCTCACTGTCACCTCGCCTGCAGACATTTTATTCTGCACCACTGCTAAGGATCGTACATAGGGGATTTAAACAAATACAAAACCATAGGGGAATGAACGAATTCCCTTGGAATACCCCATGACGGATCTAGATGTTGTTACACCAGTTGAAGAATTCAAATGAATTTTCACCCTCCACTGAGGCAAGCACGCAGTAAATCAGAGTTTATTAAGCTTATTATACTCTTTTGCTCTGCTTGTTATACCACTACTTCCATTATGCTGCACGCAATTGCATGAAATTTTCCCGTAGCATTCGTCGAATGGCAAATTACTGGCCACTGACTTACAAGAAAAATCTACATTCCTTATTGATGTCACAGACCCGGTAGACCACAACATCCAAAAAGGTGAATAGGAAGAAATATCTAACTATGCCCCTCTTGCAATATAATACAAATACATACACAGGTTTCAATACATGGATATAATTCGTATAGCTATCACAGCATATGGTTTAGTTCAGCGGTTCAACCTGTAGGGCGCGGCCCCAAACAATACATTTGAAGCTCGCCATTTATTACAATTAATTATTACAAATAAACAGTTCTAAAGCAGATTGGAGCAAATAAAAACTAATATTCTTAGTGTTTGAGTACCAAGATTTTGGTAGGATTATATATGTACGTTTAAGACAAGGGACAAAAGTAGGTCTCATCGTATCCATTGAAGAAAAAATTGGGAGGGGGCGTGTCATGCTTGAGTAGTCTCACAAGGGGGCTCATAGTTAAAAGATTGGGAAACACTGGTTTAGTTAATAGGAATCTAAAAACGAACCTGGAAAAATTAGGACTAAATTCAAAAGAAATATTCACTAATTTTCAAAAATCGGTCATTTTGGAGACATGTAGAATTGTGCGCACTGTGTTCAACTTCAAAGTTTAGTACGGATGAAGGTATCCTGAAATGGCCCCTCACTCACTATCCATGCAGAAATCGCCCACGTTGAGACAACTTTACGATCGTCGCGACGTGCTTTGACATCGAGACAAGAGTCGAAGATCGGCGTCAAATAAACGACGCCGTCCAGACGTCGTATTGGCCGAAACTCGAAGTCGAGAGGACGAAATTATACACGTCGAGACGAAGAAAATTAAGTACGTTACCTCGTCGTCGAGCAGCTGTAGTCGGCAGCAAGCACGTTGTAAGCAGATTTTTCATCACTTCGTAGTTTCCAGGCACAGACCAAAGATGTTTCTTTTCGTCGGTGCTTCCCAATCGTTCAGAGAGGAGAGACATTCGCACGCGAGGCATGATCATACATGAAATGGATTTACTTCTTTATTGAAATCACCATTCGAACTACATATTAATAATATACAATTTAATTTTTGCTTCCTGGTGCTGCGTGTGGTACTTCGAATGGTACATGATGATACATATTTTAGTCTGTGCTTCCTGGTGATGTGTGGTGTTTCGAGTGGTTGTGAAATAAACATACACGTACAAGAGTTAAGAACGCAGTTCACACCATTAGGCATAGATGCTATAATTACGTTCCTGTGTAATTCTAGGTATCAACAAAAGTATATTCTAAAAATACAGTAGATTCTAAAATAAGAGTTTTGTGAATTTCTTAGCCGCTATGCAGTGAGAAAATGCTTGGTGGAGTTTGTACTCAAATCTCTTGATTTCCAAAACTAGAAAAAATGTTTTTATCCTCCGTAAAATGATATGCGGTAAAGTCTGTGGACGTAAAAGAATTTCAAATGCCTGAAGAGAAGTGATTTTCTCTCAGTTTCTTTGGTTACATGCGTTTGAGAAATGTTATTGTAGTTTTCGTTCCTCTCTGTGACTCTTTGTAGTAACATGTTGTCGACAAGTTAACTTCTTTGACTTTCTCTGGATAATACCTTCATTCTATGAACAAAAAAATGATAGGAAATTGAAAAGTTATGTTATTAAGGTTTACATAGTTCAATCGTTTTTGTGTCTGAATTGAAGTAAAACTATATGAATAACTTGTTTCAAAAATTGTTTGTAAAAATTGATTATCAGACAGTTGAAATTTTAGGTGGTTACTTCTTTGTTTTGTGGTTTGAAAGTTTTCTTTGAATAGTGATAATGAATGAACAGAGGAATTAGTTATTACTAAAATTCATTTAGATATCTACTCAGTGTTATATACGTTTTGGAGCATCATTTTATATCGTGTCTTCACTATATACAAAATCTGCCACCCTACGCGTGATTCACATGTTAAGATTCTAAGTGACTCGAGACAGCTCCGACAAAGACAGGTTATACAATTGCTTTGGATCTGGTTATATCCAGTAACATGATACATAAAATTAGACAGTGTCTAAAAAACGATACGTATGAAAAAATCAATGATATTGCTTTTGTTGAATATTATAAAATTCTAAATGATAATCTGGATATTTTTTTGTTTTGCGGAGAGAAATTAATGCCATAAGAGCTCAAGACACAAAGAATCTATCTCTGGACTAAATCCTTTGGTTGACTAATAACAGCGTGTGTCGGCTGAAGTGCGACCTGCCTCAGGACTTTTTTTACAGTTTTTTTTCTTCTTCAAATTATGTCTTCATCCTAACTTTGTACACGATGAAACAATTAAGAAACAGTTCAAAAAGGTATAACAATATGGAAACATTAAAAACATTATTGCTTCAAATGGTCTCGGAGACCGTGCCACTGAGATGAAGGGTTTTAATGTTCTCGAGAAGTAATTTCATTAATCATGTGTGGATTAACAATGTGTGTATAGGGGGTTCATACAGGCAGAATATATTGAAAATCTTTATCTGACAATGATTTACGTAGACCACTTCTCGGCAAATATCTTTTAATGCACCTTAGGTACAATATCTTGTATCTTGTAATATTTGAGAAGTTTAATTGATGTCCATTCAGGTGTTGAACAAATTCCATGTTGGACGAGGCATCCGTGGTAAACTCCTATTTCATTGTTATATCGTTGAATTGAATACATGTATGAAATAATTGAAAACTTATTTTGAAACATAAAAAATGAAAATTGCATCGGATCTATAATTCTAGAGTTGAAAAGAATCGTAAATTACGAATATCATTATGTTCAAGACATTTACATCACATAGGGGTACGGTATACTCAGAGCTGGGGGTGGGTAGGGCGAGACGTAGAAAGACCGATATTGGAGTCGAGTCAGTGGTGTTTGTGTATTCTGAGATGAACAATTGTAATTCCAATAACATTATGTACCCTTCAGACCTCATGAGATGCACGACACCCCTGAAGGTGGGGTTTGGGAAGAGTGTGACAACGAAGAATTATCGAAAATGTCTGGTAGGATAGGATTTTACAAAAATTCACCCACATGGGAGGAAAATTGGTGTTTTCCAAAGCCTTTTCTCAATTACATTAGTGAAAATAAGGGATTGAGGATACACACCAATACTATTAATCCACAAACATTAATGGATAACGTTGTCACTGGATATCAATGGGAATGTGAGAAAGAATAAAGTTGCAGTCAATTTACAAAATTCACGTAAATTTTGGAAACATCAAGGATCTGATATTTCTTCGTTCATCAGGTGGGTTGTTATTAGACGAACCTGCTACTTCTGTATTTGTCTTACAGCTGCAGCAATACTTCTCTTACGAGTGCACCATGTGCGACATTCAATATGAATAGTCACAGATTGTTTACTGTCCAAATATTGAGTATGTCCAACACATCTATTATTGCTGGAAACTATTAGTCAGCATTCCTCGTTCAAATACAATTTCACCTTTTTCTGACAAAGGTTACAGACAGATAAAGCGATCTTCTGACTTTTTAAAAACCAACATTGACAGCACAATGTCGGGACTAATAATAATTTCAATAAACGTCTGCTCTGTAAATCACCTCCGTTCACTGCCTGCAATGAATCGCTCTGAACTACCCACCCAAATTTAATTTTAGATAATTCACGTTCCTTAGCTAGTCCACCAGGGCCTCACTTGTCTACAACAACGAAGTGGTGAAGAATATATACTATTGTTCAAAATGGCATATTGGGAGGGATAGTCTTCAATGGTGTAAACAGCTCGTTCTTTGGAAGAAGAGACAGAAATGTGCTTCTCGAAATATTGAGAAACGTCTTCCAAGGGTGATACGCAGACAGTCGTACACGCTGGAACAGATATCCTTTACGATTTCTAGTTTATATTTGATCTTCTTTGCAGTTAATGATTTGGAAATGTATTATAAACGAAAGACTATTTCGAAAAAAAGTAGAAGACGAAAAAATGATTTTTTCTGTGGAATTTGAAACTGATTTATCTTAAAATACTTTAATGTAAATTAACAAAAACTAATAATTCTTTGATACGAACAGCCCGAGGATTATGCCTTCAGAGGACACCACGATAAAAAGATGCCCCGAGTACTCTACCTCGTAGGTGGCGTGGAAAGTAGTACTATTATTGAATAATTTTAATGTTAATTTCACACCAGAGCCAACATATACGAGACTCACGGGATGCAAATTACGTGACAGAACGAAACATTGCCATACTACGTTTCATTGTAAAACTCGGGTTGTTTGCGTAAATTAAAAATTATAATTTGAAGATATTTATAACAATTTCTTATTACTTTTTATACTTTGTTGTACCTTCTTAAGCTTATTTTCTTTGAAATCGTTTGTTTGGAAATGTATTATAATCACAATCATCAACTATATTCCTTTTTTTATTAAAATATATTTATCTATAAACATATATATTCTAAAAATTAATAATGAAAGGCAAAGCAAAGTGTCTCGATGTTTACAATGTAAGAACAATAAGTATGGACCTCCTGTAGAAAACGGACGTTGCCAACGAAAACGCATTATTCGTCGCCAACGCAGTATTCGTCGTTTTTTAAACCGCGCTAGATCGCAAATGATGCTTCGGAGGAAAAAACATATTACAACTTTTTGAAGGTAATTTTATAATCTATACATTTTACGATAACTGTATTTACGATGAAACGCCTCGCTAAAGAGGTATTCTCGAAAACCCGTTTTTCGTGACCTTTGACATCGAATAAAACTTTTAGCACAAGTCGGATCGATGAGGACATTTGATATTTCATTTGAAATGATGACCTTAAGATGTGTACCAAATTTCATCTCTATGCGAATTTTTGTCGAACTTCACTTTTTTTCTTCCTATTTTTCCTGGGCTAAACAAGGAGTAATAACGTTTCGACCCATAGTAGTCTTTCGCTTCCACGCCTATACAGCAAACGACATCGAAAATACGTCATTCTGCTCCGCCGAATCGAAGTTACATGCACACGATTTGACGACGTCGGAAAGTAGTTGTCTTGAGACATCGTAAAGACTTCGTTTTCCGACGTCGAAACGGTGTTACGTGCGCACGTGTTACCGACGTCATCACAGATTTGTTCTTCGACGTCGAATATCCGTTTCTTACGATACTGTAAAGACGTTCTACGACACCATGACCACGTTGCCAACGCGTACGAAAGTAATATCGTTACGACGTTGCTTTTCGACGTCGACACGACTTGACAACGACGCCGCTACGATGGGAAATTTCTACGTGGCTATGAACCGGATATATATCTCTGAGAAAATATTTCATAATATCCATAATAATAGTTCGTGTTATGTGAATGAAGAATGCACTCGGAACCGACATATTTTGATACCTATTACATTGTCGTTCCATAATTTTCATTTCGGTGTCAGCTACATTATAGAAAAATATCCAGAAATTTCAATATCCACATTCTACGTAAAAATCTTCGAAGAGGTGCACTTCATTATTAAAATTTCTAGTCGCATTCATTGGGAGTGTAGACAGGACGTGACCGATGGCGCGACCACGCAATCGGTTGAGGAAGCTGCGACCTTGCGCCACTCTCAAGTCCGGCTTGGTGGGGAGCGGGGAGAAGGTGCCCATTGTTTACGCGTGGCAAACGCAAATTGGCTTCGGGCCTCGTGGACTCGCATAATTTGAAAGACGTTTAAAAAGGAAACTTTGTTTTCGTTCCCACGCGGGTCAAAAGACTTCAGCTATAGCATATATTTATGTTTCGAGACATTTTTAACGAGGGCTAAAGGGAATTTTATGAAGGTTCCGAAATATCTGAAAGTATGGGAGACAATAAAGATGATTTTAGAGTTTTTATTCTTTTACAGAATTTTCCATTCAATTATTGAAAATATTTTTAATTTATTATTTACTGATATCAAGAAAGTGAGTTCAACTAAAATGACGTGTATCCATTCTGGCACATGAATCACTGGTCACGTTGGGCTGGTGCAACGTTGATCTGGGTTATCTCATAGGCGAATAATAGCTATCAAAAGCGTCTTAGACATTATCTTCATGCTAACTTGATACGTGTGGCTCTCTTGACGGTTGTCTCAAAACCCACAGTTCTAACCCACGCGAGGAAAGAGTGAAGAAAATTGTCTCATTTACCTCACTTCAAACTTATACCCAGATAATGCTTAAAACTGGTTTCATAACCCACGAAAAGGGAGCAGGTACTTGCTTGAGGATAGAGGGATAGTCCAGCTACAAGGAGACTCACACTGTCAATCTATCTATCTATCTATCTATCTACCTATCTATCGATCTATCTCTATTTCTCTATCTATCGCAGCTTTTCTTTAAGCGTTTCATCGTAGTAATCCTAACTCCTCTGCCACTGATTTTTTTTCTGTGATGTTTATATTTTACTCATTCATTCTATTTCGAGGGATTTACTTATATGAAAGCAGTGTTCATTACTACGTCATACAGCAAGTAGCGTTAAGTGTACGGTCGTTACCGGCGTATAAAACGTCCCGAAAAGGAGATATTTAGGTTTCACAGGTTTCAAACTTGAGCACCAATTAAAATATATTAATTCTAGAACAAATAAGAAATAATAGTGTAAGCTACAGGAATACAATATCTTGGCATTTAAAAAGACAAGAAAATAACTTGGAAATGCCATGTCAATAAATTTCACAATAAAATAGGAAAAGCAATTCGAATATTTTATTTCTATCGTATCCTATATAAGAAATAATATTGTGCTCGTATTTTGCCCTATTGCGTTCTCGTACCAATTTTGTACGTAATTTCGAAGCGAAGTGTATTATATCTTCATAAATGAGATCCACATAACAAAACAAAATTTTAACAGAATAATTTATTAACACAAAACGATCCACAGAGAAATCCTTTCCAGACAAATGAAAATTCTACATTTTAAAATCTTTTCACAGGTAATAACATTTGCCTTATTCATGAAGTGAAAGGCAAGAGTTGCATGAAGAATTTATTATATGTCACAAGAAAAAGTACAAAGTTCAATAGAGCAAAAGTCAACTGTGACACCCGATGTTGCCGTATACTCTGACATCCACCGTTGCCACTTAAATATTACTATGACGTAGTCGCTAGTGCACCTACCACGTCACTAGTAAAGGATTCGTTGTTCTCGCTGCCACCAATCCAGTTTCCCGGATAAGTAAACACAGAGTGAATAATTTAATACATTTAATAAAATTAATCTACCTCTGTATCTACAATTTTAACATTTACAAATTATACAAATAGTAAATAAAAGTGACTCGCATCTACCTGCGAGGTACAGTTCTCCAGATCACATCTCAGTGATCTGTGGACTCAACTCTGAACATATCAGACGTCTCAGCCCCGTCTCTTCCAACACCTGTCTTTTATTGTCTTCATTCTGTCACGTGACTTGAGCAACTCCCTTTCTCCGGGAATCCTGCTGTCGTCAACTGCTGGCCCACCCTCCGACCAACCGCAGGGGGTGGTAAGCCCACTGCCCTTCACTAGGCAGCGTACTTTCCCCTGGTGAAAAGCGTTCCTTTCCGCCTCCATTCATGGGTCCCATTCCGACAAATATCTTGGCCTTTCTCTTCTTGAAAATAATCGGCTTAGCTAATGGATTCTTTAAACGGAATTTCCCTTATGCCGCCAATGCTCATTTGACGCATTTATTAATATTTCTGAGAACACTGAATAACGGCTCTGACCAGAAGGGTTAGTTTTCCAGGAAGTAATTTGAATGCGTGTTTCGCCGACGTCACAGTCCCTCCCCACTTAAAATCTTGGATCGGGATGAAATCCCCAACGGATTGAATTCCGCAGTATACCTCTTGGTTTTTAATTTGTTCATCCCCACATTTCACAACACATGTATGTAGTTCACTGCTGTTCACACAAAATTCACTACAAGTACCTGACTTCTTCCCATGCAAAATAAATCCAGGCCGGACTTCATTACACAATTTATTCACATAACTTTCTATACACATAAATAGAAAAAATACACTATTAAGATTAAAAAATTAGTTTAACTGTTTAAACCACTGTTGTTATTTTATAACTTGGTAATTTACAATATATTTTACCCTAGTATATACATAGACATTAAAGTACTCAATGTTGTCTTTTTACCGCCGTGTAAGTTCACTCTCTTCCAACGGGTACCGACTCTGGTGTTATTTAATCAAAAATTATCATTAATGTGCTTCTTCCCAGCTCAATACCAATAAAGTTGACCAGTATCAAAGTGATATCTCCCTTTCAGTGTTACACATACGGTGCTCTCGATGACGTCACATTCATGATTTAAATCAGACGAAGTAACAACCTTTGCCTGAACCACCGTCTCTATATGTAGTTTTAGATTAGATATGAATTGCTTTAATCTTCTACACACGATACATAACGGAAGATTCTTTCCTGGAACATCAACTAATTCCAAGGTTTCCACATTACTAGGTCTAATAAATGCAAATAAAACAATTGATTGCTGCCTCCAACATACAGCCTTCATCAAATTATTATCATTATCATAGGTACATTCAATTTCAATCAAACTCGCAACTACCTCCAACTTGAAATTACGAGGCGTCTTGATTACATTTTTATCAAAAATACACAAAGGATTATTTTCCGAACTACATGTTACGTAATTATCCTTAGGAACATGTCCAAAAATATTCGTTTCATTCGCTTGGCAAACAAATGAAAGCATACACTGAATATTAATATTCCACAAATTTAAAAGACTAGACGAATATACAGTTTCTCTTTCGCCCCCAATATTAACATTCATCACATTTTTGCTAAGACCCTTACATACAGACTGACATTCTTGCATGTAGCTTAGAGCAGAATAGTGAGAACAATATTTAGCAAAAACAAAATTTAATTCACTAGAACTCCTAGGATTAAATTTTATGCAGTATGCATTTGCATTAACCTTCCAAATGCAAACAGACTGATCGAAATTAAGATACCAAAGCTTTCTCCTAATATCATCTGAGAAAATATTCCGAATATCATTGTCATTGATATCTACTTTCAAACACACCCTTTTATGGTTAGGTATCGTATCTTTGCACTGATGCGTAACAGAATCCCACATCGCAAATGTACTTTCACAATCCTTAATAGAAAATATTCCCGGATGAAAGGACTTCCAATTGTCACAAGAAATATTTGAGCTGGAAACTATTTCCATACCAAAATAATTTATATCAACCGCTTCATTAATGACATCCCCATGATCAAATGAATCTAATATTTTACTAACACCCTTAGTATCAACACACTCACTTTCCTTGTTTAACTCAGTATTAGAAACTATTGTAGATTTATTTAGCACATCTACAGAACAATTTAGATTTGAGACTGGAGAGTGTTTCATATCATCTCCTCGAAATGTAT
>NNCF01131691.1:420713-448046 GCA_002313205.1 Laupala kohalensis | reverse complement strand
CTGCTGGCCCACCCTCCGACCAACCGCAGGGGGTGGTAAGCCCACTGCCCTTCACTAGGCAGCGTACTTTCCCCTGGTGAAAAGCGTTCCTTTCCGCCTCTATTCATGGGTCCCATTCCGACAAATATCTTGGCCTTTCTCTTCTTGAAAATAATCGGCTTAGCTAATGGATTCTTTAAACGGAATTTCCCTTATGCCGCCAATGCTCATTTGACGCATTTATTAATATTTCTGAGAACACTGAATAACGGTTCTGACCAGAAGGTTAGTTTTCCAGGAAGTAATTTGAATGCGTGTTTCGCCGACGTCACACAACGATTCTTAAATCTTTGTTTCATTAAGGCACCATAATAACTTTAGTCTATTTCCAAACAAAATAAAATAACATAAAAAAGCTCTGTGGATTTTAGGGATGTGAACTTTCTTACTTGAATAATAGATTAAAGGTTATTTTGTGGTACTAAATATTAAATTGCTATGCTTTACTACGCCAATTCCCAACTAAATTAAGTATCTGTCGCAAAATTTTTAGATTTTTTTGGCGACTGAAGTCATTATAATTTGTATTATTCTGATAAAATTGAAACGACATTATTTAAACAGTAAGAAATCAAGATAATTATTAACTGCCACCCATGAATACAGCACAAAATTTTACCGACGAAATTTACTTAAAGTTAATGACAACTATCAAAGAGTGTGCTGTTTTATGAAATCAAAACATATTCAGATTTGAGTTTTTAAATTAATTTCATAAGATTATGTACAGAGAAGGATTTAATCAGTTACACCTTTCACCACCATCTTTAAACCAGTTCTTTGAAAATTTTACATCAGCCTCTCATCGGAAAAAGAAAATATTACTGAGTACGTTGTGCTTTGAAATACCATGCTGTTCTATTAAGTTTATTTGTCCAGACGCGATAGATTTTGATACAAGTCTAGGAATATGACAACCTTACTGAACCTTCCGTGCGATTTGAGACTGGGTTCTGAGGGGACAGTCACGTGACGACCGCTACCCTTCCCGGAAATGATACAAAGAGTGCATAAATGTATAGTGAAGTTGTCGATTGAAGGTATTATTCTAATTGGAATCTATTGTACTGACTCTCTCTAGTTTCAGGAATGTAACTTAAGGATTTAATTTATAATACCATTTTCCTTTTTCCTAAACTGTAAATTTACAAGTATTTATTTAATAGTACTCATTTGGAAAAATATTCATTTAGAAGAAAACTTACAAATAATTTATTTTCTCGTTCAGTCTGAAAATAATTTTGCGATATAATTGGCATGTGTTAGTCACACACGGCTCTATTAATCTATTCTATTAACTGAATTTGACACAACCTATTCTCAGAAGTGGGAATACTGGCTCATTACTTTCATATTAATGGTCGTCTTATTTATTGCTGTTGTATTCACAAAATTTATACGGATGGAAACTTTTTAGTATATTGTATTTCGATTAAAACTTTCCAAAAATTCAATAGTTTTAACGACGAAATTAAAGTTACTAAGAAATAATTATTGAATTTTTTATTGATCGATTGACTTCGTACGATTAACCGACGTGAATTAATCGTAAAATGCAAATAATCAATTACCAAACATTTGCATTACTATACAATGTGTTAATAATAAGACTAAAAAGCCAAGCGACAGGATAATCATTAATTAGAACAAATAAAAGATTGAAGTGTATCAGGTAGAAGTACGTGTACTTGGAGGAAATGCTAGTAGTCTTATCTTCTATCTACATACTATTGAAGTCGAGAAAGACACATAAAGGAAAAATACGTGACTGGTAGAAAACTGGATGATGAAATTAAAGGAAGCATTTGGCGTGTTCAGTACAAAGGGAAGATTGGGAGAAAATAAAGAGAATACGCTGCGAAAGGAACTCACCAAATATAAAATATTTTAGAAAAAATGTTTACCGAAAAACTTGTGAAAACTGCGTATGGTTACGTGGAGGACAAAATGTCATTTTATTTTTCCCGAATCGTGACAACCCACCAATGCCAATCAACTTGATCCAAGGAAACCAGGAGAAAATCCGGGTCTTTAATACAAAAGCAGGACGGATATGAGAAAGAAAATGAGAATCAAAATAGTTCAGTGGATGAATCGTGAATGCGACTACTGTACAAGGCATATGTAGATCATCATGCAAGAAGTAACCCCACAGACGTTTGGAAAAGAAACTTCGCATTGGTAAGTTGTAAATATGGATAAATTACAAAATTGAGACAAAGAGAAAAAAAGCGAAGATTGGAAATTTTCTGAAAGAGACGAAACACGTGAAAAGCGACAAAAGGATTAGAGGAGAGTTTCAAAACAAAGGCACCTCAACAACTAAGAATCATTGAAAACTGAACACCTTGGAAGAATGAGGAAGCACAATGAAAGACGAAGGAAGGGGAATAGAGGTTAGATGATTAGCGCTCAGCTTGTCTTCCGACCGGTCGGGAGGTCGCCAAGGCCATGAGAGAGAGAGAGAGTGTGTGTGTCCGCCGCGCGCCTCTGCTGATGGCCTTCCTACCACCCACGCCTTTTCCAGTATTCGAGATCGCTTTCATTCACGACGAAGAGCAGTTCGCATTGGTGACTTAGCTCCACATTTCTGGAAGAATTATCAACGTCCATTAAGCTTAAGATGGTAGAATACATTTTAAACATATACAATAATTACTACAAATTTGACGCTTTTCTTTAAATTCAGGCTTTAGTGCTCGCCAACATCAAGGTCTTTATAGCTCTAATTTGATGTTAATTAAATGCTCTATTCCAGGATTTGCCACGCTTTCTGTTTTCCAGTTATTCTACTAACTTAATAAAGTTATTGGTAATACTAAAGTAAGAAAATCTGCTTAATAAAGTTAGCAGACAAAAAAATGGCAAAATATATTTTTAAGTAGCCTATAACTAAGAGCTAATTATATGCTTATACGTTGTTGTATTCCCGAATTTGCCGCTGTTTTAGTTCTTAAATAAGCTATTACAATTCTTAAATCATTAGTTTTTAAATAAAAAATATGCATACTGTAAAAATAATATTTCCAGCAAACAGCCCTAAAATTTTCTTAGGTCAAATGTAGCTGCACCAAGTTTTAGTGCAAGATTCATGCTAATTAATGCTGTATTGCCGAATCTTCTGCTCTTTTAGTTCTTAAGAAAAAAACAGGTTCTCAATAAAAATCTTCATACGGTCAATTGAGGATAATGCTAGCAAACAACCCAAAAATTATTATCCTGAAATCTAATTATGTCAATTCATAGAGTAACAATGATGCTAATTAAGAGGTATATTTTCGAATTTTACTTTTTATTTTTGGGTTCTTGAGAAATTTTAAGTTAAAAGAAAAATTAATACTATGTATTATTTTCGATAATGCCAGCGAACAACTTTAACATTTTTTTCATGTATTGCAATTATGCCAATTTATAGTGCAACATAAAGTTTTTCATATACTTTACTCCGACTTTTGTATCTTTTATGGTTCTTAAGTAGGAAATAAATAAATATTCATGCGGTTAATAATAAAGTTCCTGAAATTTCTACCATTATCAAAAAGTCTTTGTTCCTTTCGCCCATTACCGTCAGCATGCCCTTTAAGGCTCCGGCGAGGTTTATAAAAATTTGCCATCCATACTCTCGTAGCCACTTCTTGAAGCCATGAGTTGAAGCTTTATGACATCCACGAGTCCAAGCACAAAAACACGCCGAGAAAAGATTAAAAATTACTGACAAATTAAAATATCGACAATTTCAAGGAACGAAAAATTTATATTATTGCAGTTTTTATTCATTGAAGTATTAAAAATTCATGAAAAACTTAAAAAATGAGCAGCTTAACTATTTATTTAGCATTATTTTTTTGAAATATAATGTCTAAAATATTTTCATCAAAATGCGATTATTGGTTAGTCTGGTGACTTGGTTTAAATAAATGGCAAACTTTTTAAAACCACAAGAAAGATCAATACAAAATTTTATACTTAATTAAAATAAAGTTACTTATGTATAAATATATGTATAAATATATTGATATAAGGCAGTAAACGCACATAATTGTTGCATTTTAAAGAAAAAATTTGAAGAAAAAAAATCCTAAAATTTTCTTAGATGAAATATAATTGTTCCTCGTTATAGTGCTAGATTGATGCTAAGTAAGTACTGTATTGTCAAATTTGCCGCTACTATAGATTTTAAGAAAACAAAATTACTTCCTATATTAAAATATTCTTACTGTCAATTGAGGATAATTCTTGGAAACAAAACCAAAAATCTTTTTATCCTGAAATATATTTGTCACTTTATAGTGCAACATTGATGCTAATCTTGTGCTACATTTTCGAATTTTATGCCTTTCTTTTAAGTTCTTGAGAAAGTTGAAAATGAAAGAAAAATAAATACTATGAATTAACGATAATGCCGGCAAAAAGCTAAAAGATATTTTCATGGATTCTAATTATGAAAATTTACAGTTCTTAAGTAGGAACATTTATTTTTTTAATAAAAAATTAATCATATGGTCAATTAAGGATAATATCTGCAGAAAAGTTACTTTTAAAAAATGTTTCTATTTAAATATTTAGAAGTATCGTTATTTTAATTTAGTACAAAATTTTGTATTGATCTTTCTTCACCAGACTACCCAATATTCGCATTTTGATGAAAATATTTTAGACATTATTTTCCACAAAAATGATACTAAATTAATATTGTACCTCCTCATTTTTAAAGTTCTTCATGAATTGTTAATCCTTCAATGAAGGTAAAGATTTTTACAAAATCAGCCATTATTCAATTGTGTAGAGGTCAAACTCACATTTTGAACTGAACAACTTTCTTGGATGGCCAAATGTGATATTCTCAGAGCTACTTCAAAATAACAAACAACAATAGTAAGACGCTTTGAAGTTTAAGTAGCTTATGAGAATATCAAAGTGAGCAATTCCAGTCCTAAATCTTTAAAACGAGTTAGAAAAACGAGTCAGAAGAACAAAACGAATATTCCACTAATGAAACTTAAAAAATATTTTGAAGCATATTTTGGTCACCAAAGGGGCATATGGACCGCATAATCATGCAACATTTGGGTAAGTAATTATAGCCCAAGTCGTAATTTTCTTCTCTAATGCCATGATCTATTTACACAATACTATTTACCCTACATAGTATTAGGTTTTTACAACTTGAGCGAGGTTTAATTTAAATACTGTATGGAATATTAATATATTGTAAGGATCATGATATTAGTTGCAGAATTTTATAATATAAATGATAAACGCAAAACTTCTACCCTACAATCGATTACTTCAAATAATATTCGAAAATGTGAAACCAACTCTGAAAGTGGAACGTATTTTACTTAAAACCTCATCGTTATACATCCGACAGTTTTTAACATTGAATTAGTTTCTCCTTCAACTGACTAATTAATAAACATTGAAACATTTTGGGTGCAATATCCACATGTAGACGTGACAGCGAAGGGTAATTGTTGGTAATTAATTCTGTCCGACCTCCCGGAGGCCAAATAGAAATCAGTCGAGTCGGAGGTCCGAAAAGTTTGCTCACCAATCCTTCTGTCATGTGAAGGGATTCCATTGGTTTCCAAAATAAGATGATTCCCCCATTGTCTACAATCACACTAGGTCCAACTCTTGTCAAAAGTCCGTAAGTCTTTTTGCAAAAATCACTACTCTTTTACATACATCGATTCGACTTATTTTAGGATATCGATCTCTACATGCTATATGGTATATGTACAATGTCAGAACTTAAGATACGTATTTCCTAAAACTATTTATACACAAAGTTGAATCCCCCTGGAGTCTTACATCTAGTAAGTACGTGTTTGGCAAACACGGGGCCCCGAGCTGAGTCTGGCATTACTTCCACTTACTTGTGCGAGGTTCCTTCCTTTCTCTTTCCTGACCTTTCTTGGTCACCTCTTGTTCTTTTCGATCCCGACGCTATTAGGGCTAGGGTATCTTTCATTTTCCTCATTTTTTGTCCTCAATGTTTTGATTTTTGGTTTTGAGATATGTTTTGGTATGTTGTAATTCACGAGGGTTTTTAGTGGGTATGGTTGAGTCATTCGGCGACTCCCACACGCGGCGAGAGTCATGTTGGCTCTCCCTAGTGCGTAACTGCATTTTCCCTACCTGTACAAGTTTTTAGGGTTCCAATGACCTCGATGTCGACGAGCCGTAAAGCCCCACAAAAAAAAAAACACAAGTTGAATAGATACCAACGAAAATAATGTACAAAACATGAAGCATTTGTTATGTGTTAAATGTTTCAACGTCCATAGGAAATAGGCAAACGATTCCTTTTATAAAATTCATTTCACCTCGTAAACTAATGGAACGTAAATTCCACCCTGGCTCCACTCAACATAATAAGACCTGTTATCTCACATTAAGTTATCATTCGTGTTTTCCTTCGAAAATTTCACGTTCCTTCTTTCAGGCAGTTAAACATCAAGAGATACGTGTCTTCTTATATGCTGTTGAGTGCAGTAATTTTCCATACGCTAAATAATAAAATGTATTTAGGAGATTCAAGAAAAATTGAGATCTTTGGTTGGAATTCATTATCCATTATCTACGAAGACAACTTTACAATTTCCCAGTCAACTAAATATCATAACTCACGAGAAAATTATAGAATAGTAAGAGTCTGCACCTCTGGCTTCGGCGTGGCATACCTCTTATAGCTAAGATAGCGCATAAAGCAAAGGGCACATTTACATTAGTTCATATTCTAATGCGCGATACGACTTATAACCATAACCTAATATGCAGATCAGTCGTGGCGGTCATTTTAGGACTCAGTGACACGAACACCTTCCACAACCAAATATGCAAATGGGTAAATCAATAAAGATTATGCATTCCATCATACCAGACCTAGCTTGGCTGATCTATTTTAAAAATTTATTTCACTGTTGGTTCCAGGTAGTAAATATAAGTATCATTCATTTCAAACTAAAGTCTGCACATAACTACTCATCCATTTTTCATTACGTTCTTAAAAAATATTTGTCGATAATTTACCAAAAACCCAGATTACTTTAAATGCAGTGAACGCTTTGGCATTACTTCCTTCCAATAAACACAACATCTCCACGATCTACAAAGATAAATACAATTAATTAACGTTATTTGGGTGCAAGAATATCAGTATTAGCGGTCGCGTGAGAATTGCTTGTTGGACGACAGGAAGAATACGTGAGCACATGGCCGCTATTACATACTATATCACGCAATCATGATTGAGGCCTGGCGCTGAAAGGTGGATTGCATCACTCAGTCCCGAAGAATTTCAGCGATGAAAAAGAATGGCAAGAAATATGAGCGCATTAAAGGCGAAGGAGTGTATTCCCAAGAGACAATAACTCACCTGCAGAGACACACCCAAGATTCCCATCGGATTCAGCTCAGGAAGAACCAACGTGGAAAGTAGTTCATTCATTCGAACCTTGGGAACACGAAATGTCCAAAATAAAAATGAAGAATTCGAACAGCAATGCCGTATTTCATATTTTTGCTGCAGAAGGTTAATAAAAACAGTCACCCACAAATCAATCAATAAGCGAACAGGAAATTTGAGACACTGACATGATCATTCAATATTTTACTGGATTACACATTCATATAATAACTAAACGATAATAACTTTCACTTAATGAAACAATGATCGACTTAATTGTCCACTAGTATTATATATTATTTATCATGTCTTTAGGCGAGGTTCAGGACATGAGACCTGCTCTCCCACTTAACCTTGACTCGTGTGACGAATTGGGAAGGAGATATGTTGGATTGACAAAGAACTCATGGTACCGAACCAACATTGGAATAGGTGTGGAAAACCCCAACTGTAAACCTCAACTAGTTCGGTCAAGCGGGGTTTCAAATCATACTCTACCGCTCAGAGGTATCGTGGAAGCGAAGACGCTACCTCAGAATTGGACTGCCTGGAAAATTTGTCACCCCTGAAAACATGCCACATCGGGCCAAGGCCCATAAGTAAATACAGCTGTTCTAACCGTTCAGCTTTAATTCGAGTGTAAATGTTCATTTTGCATTCTACATTCGTTCGCGTAAATAATTAAATTAAGAGGACTAATACGAAGAACTCAATGGATTCAAACTTCTATGTGACGCAAGTGTAGATGGCTTTTTCCTGAATCGATGTGTGAAGTGGAAGACACAATTGAGTTGAGAAAGTGAAGAACTTATGAATTAGATGCTGCATTATTAAATGTAACAAATATACACTTATAACTCAAACGCGCGAATAAAAGTAACGAAGGAAGAATTTTCAGATCTCTCTCATGATGTTTATTTTTCTCTCTCTCTTAACTTCTCATTTGCGGACACTTACCTTAGCAGACAAAATGCTTTTCCTCCAGCGAAAGTTTCACTCTTTTTCGCTCTTTTCCGCTTGTTTTTTGAAAGATGACGTAAAACGGATTCTAAAAGAAAATTAGTACACTCTTACGATCACAAATTAATTCAATCGATTCTAATAAATGTCAGTGTCGTGAGATTATATTTAGCAGAAAAACACTTATCGAATGTAATTAGTTTTTAATATCATTTATTTATAAGGATGGTATGTCCAACACCAAATTAATTACTTTCCATCAACGCAGAAACATTAGGTACATTTCCGATGTTTTAAATTATAATACTCCTTCATTTCCCCTAATGTCGATTATCGTCTTTTTTTTGCGGTGAGTGGGAATCAATAAATCACAGTCCATAAATTTATTACTAATGAAGGATTTTAAAACTTATTTCAGAATTTCAGAGAAAGGGATAGGAAGGGTATAAGATCATCAAAAAAAATCTTAAAATAAAAAATGTTACTGAATAATTTTTTATATTAAAGTCTTATGGCTCGATTATACCATTTGACAAAATGAAATTTTGTTTCTCGCTCATACCGCAGTAATACATGTGATCTGCAATAAAAGGACCGGAGTTAATTTCCTTTGGAATAAGAGTGAGATTTTTTTATCTCAAAGAACGAAAACACCGTTTTGTACTCAGTTTCTTTTTTCTTTTTTTTGCTACATAAAAATTGTTAATATCACGATATCGTAGTTTAAGCAAAGAACCCTGCGACAGTTAAACGTATCTTTTCCTCCATGAAGGAGAGACTTCCCGAACTCTAATCTCAGCTGAGATTAGCAGAGATGGGAAATTGTACTTCTGCTGTGTATAATGCTACAATACCTCACAAATTAATCATTTGATTATCTAATTATTGAGTTACGAATGTAATGGTCTATTTTGCTCTACTAGCTAATTTTAATGTTGTTTATGCCAATTCTTTTCTATGGTAAACCCTATGGAAATAAAGTTCATAAAGAGACATCTAATCTTCCGAAAACAGCAAAAAGTATGCGAGGTATTTGTTCACATTTGCTTCTTCCAACCAAGGCAGAGCATATGAGGCAGGACAAAGTCCGGCATCTAAATCGTTCTTGCCCGTCTGAGATGAAATGAGAAGCGAGTTCGATGCCAGATGTGGTTCTCCACCTAAAGCAATACGCAGATTGCTTTAGAATTAAATGAGCGGTCAACCTAACCACATCATTTATTTACAGCAGGAGTAATTATTTTATTTTCTCTGAGGACGAGATAGAACTGGGCCTCTCAACTACTATGGACAACTATTATCTCAACACTTCGAACACCAACAATGAGCAAAGGAGAGATTATCTTTACAATATACATTCAACGTTCAACGTATACATTCGAATTTCAACAACGGCACGGAATAGCGGACAATATGTATGAAAAACAAATCAACGGATTAACGAATGTAACCCACAGATCACCTGATATTTATGTTTTCTGGTAATTGGCCAAATTACGGTCCACCAAAGAAAGACCTCTCTCATCTTGATTTTATCAGCTAGTCTCACTAACCTTGTCCACCGATCACAGATTTGTAATAGAGCACGTTAACACGATCTTCTTTTTTTCACTATGTGTATATTCTCGCAACAAGAATTTTATGAACTATTTCATATCACTTGTGATTCTAAAGGTTTCAAAAAAATGATAGTTATACTTCAAAAGAATATAAATGTATTCATTGTAAAAGAAAAAAGATCATTCTTTTCATAATCGTCCAAAAAAATTGGCCGTCTTAGAATTGGCTAAAAATTATAATGAATGATTTGGGCTAAAAATTAATTAATTAATTTAATGAATCATTCTATGACTAAAAACTGGCTTATATTTAAATTCATTTCTATTACAAACTACGATAGAGCTCATTTATTCCATAATTTTATCAGTATTTCACCTTAAATTATACCGAGTTGGATTTATACGAAAGTTAAATTTTGGCGTCCAGTCAATATGAAATAATAAAAAATCTAAACTAAAATGAAACATTATACCTCTAAACACGTAAGAGTTTGAATGTTTCTATTGAGGCAAGCCATAAAGTCCCTCACCTTTATTCGCCAAGTGACATTTCAAGACCAAAACAAACTAGTGGTGCTAAACCATTGCACATACTTTCTCATATACGTTTTTCAGTCTGAACTAGAGAGCGGTATTAAAGCATTCTATTAGGAGAGGGATGATTTTCACATGTTACTCTATATTTTGATCGTCTTCATTTGGCCCAATTTCAAAAGTTTATTAAAGAAATATTTTACTAGCATTTATATAAAAGAATCTCTAATATACAAATTCTGTTTTTTTTCGTTTTTTTGGGAGATAAGATTAGCAAGATTTATATTCTATTTAAAAAGATATATTTATTAATAAATATAAAGATAAATAGGATATTATTAACGCGAGAACAAAGCCAGCAGACCATAAATATTCTTATATAATTTAATTAGGAACTAAAGAGTTAATATTTTTGCAATTTGAAATTTCAAAATTATATTAATAAACACTAATCGTATCTATTAATTATTTCGGTTACATAGGTGATACTGTTTATTTTATTTACTTCCTGTTATTTCGTAACGCTCCTTATCTAACTCGTCAAAGAATTCTGTAAGTGCTAAAATATATTTTTAACGATAATACTATTTTTAACGATTGAAACTTCTTTAAAGTATTGAATTAAAAATATCATAAAAATAAACAAAAAGATATATCAAACATTATCTTCAAAGAAAAACAAAATAGCATATAGCCAAGTTAACTCTTAAAACGTTAGGAAATAATATAAAATAACATCCTCCCGCATCAAATAATATACACAAACCTTAAATATGACACACAGCATGCACCAATTAACAAGAAAATCCAGCGAAAGGAGCAGTGGACACATCTGGTACGTAAACTTACGAAGCAAAATGATGCAGCGCAACCAGATGTGAGGTTACGAATAGTGCGTAGCGGTCGCGTGGGTGGAAGATTAACGAAAAATTCAACTTCTTAGTGTCTTTTATTAGAGATTTTAAAGTAAAATAAATATTTAGAATATTAATTTACTGTACCTCAGCTTCATCCATATTAAATAATATTCACGGTTCTTGAAATAGTAAACAAATGCGTCAATGTAGCAGATGGAAATTATTTTACTGCGTCTATACCAAACTTTCAAGAGAAATACCGCTAATGCGGATGTAATGCATACTAATTCTACTTTACGTACCGAAAATTTAAGCAAAATCATTGGATTCGTTTTTGAAAAATATTCAGAAATGTACTATAACCTTCATGTGAAGTGCCCTTTGTGTTCAAGTAAAAAGAAAATTGAAAGCACGTGCATACGTCAGAAGTAAATTCTACCCTAAATACGAAAAATGAAAACAAAATATTTTTCCATTCGGTCAGGAGTGCTGCGCACAGACGGACGGGCAGACAGACGGACGGACAGAACGGACGGACGTCCACCCAAAAACAACTTTTTCGGAATCAGGAGTCTCCAAAACGGATATTTCCGCAAAAATCTCGTTTTCGAATTTTTTAACGATTACAATATTTTCTATATACTACGTATATGAGAAAGTAAAAATATATAATTACAAATATTTTTAAAATCAGTTTCCCAAAATACACAATCACCGATTTTCGAATTTTCGAGCTAAAATACCCCCATACCCAGAAATTGTTGTCAGTTAAATTTTTGAAAAAAGTAATTCATAATTGACAGAAGTACGGCCATTAAAAAATATGTTTATTTTTGCAAGTTTTGTAAAGTTTGTAAACAACCATATTAGATTACATGCAAAATAAAATTAATTACATTTGTTCATTTTTATGAGGTTCATTTTTCGAGTAGTTTTTGAAACCGTTTTTAATCGAACATGAGGGAGTACGTGCAATAGTTTTGCATTTCTATTTTTAACAAGTAATCCACACACCGTTGATTTTTCGGAGAACATTTCGACTCAGGCTACCAGGCGATAGGTCATCATAATCCATAAATCTGTATCTGATTGAGGAATGACTTTACTTACGTGTAAGGATGTAGTCGATATTGAGATATTTTTGAAATCTGTATAAATGCGAAAGAAAAACGATACCAAACACAATTAATATCAGAAGCGAGTATAAAATCAACCAAAAATTATGAGGTCGTTTACATATCATTATTTATTCTCCTAAAATAAATATCATAATGTTTAAAATTTCCCATTATATATACAAAAGAAATTAATTTTAGTGAATTAATTCTTCAGGCCAGTGAAAATAAATATTTAATAATAAGCGAATCCTTCTTCTCCCACAATATGTGACTGCGAAGCCTCTGACCCTTAGACCACACCACATTTACTTCTTTCGTAAACCCACAAGTGTCAAATAATCAAATGCATTCTCCAACGTTCTCCTCAACTCACATCGTCCATTTTCGAAGATCGCATTTTGGAATCGATTTTTAAGGCACATAGCAATGAGATATTTATCCTTGCAATTTTGTATAAATATGGGTCAGGATGAACAATCACAGTGATTCTTGTGATAAATCCATTTCTTCTATTCCTGACCTCTCCCACGCTAAATTGTGTAATAAAAAATTTAATGAACGTTTTTAAGTTATGATTTTGGAAACTCTCCCAATACGTTTCCAATCCATTGATGGAAAAACACAAGACTAGATTTCATCTGGTCTCTAGGAGCCGCTATCCATCCCGGTTTAAATATACAACAGTAATTTTTTCTAATTTTTTCTAATTTTTTCTAATTTTTTCAAAATTGAAATTCTAATTTCCCTCCTACTTTTCTTCCCTTTCATTTAACGGTCGGTCAACGTAAGGCGAAGAGCAAAGAACTGCTTTATTTTCTTCGTGACTAAGAATAGTTGGAAGCATAAATTCTTTCATCCAATTTGTGAGGGATAATGTAATGAAAATATGAAGTAATAAACATAAAAGTCACTCACATATTGGATGAAGCGGTTTCGGCATTCGCTTCTCAGTGATTGAAATATATATAGGCAACGCACATTTTACCATGCATATTAGTAAAGCGGATTGCGAATACTGGACGGGAGTTACTAAAACATCTTGGTTTTCACTGGTAGGCTGAACTTATGACCTACCCACCTTAGGAGTCCTCAAACGCGACAGCTTCCTCGGTATTGTTTGGATTGTCGCAGCGGTAATCTCTTACAGACGTATTGCCAGTCCAGTCTTTGGATGAAGAGTGAGAGAGAACAGAGAAAAACAAACTGAAGCTCAAAGCAAAAAGCGTTCTTTGGTGTTCGTGTGAAAAGTACGTGAGGCTAATTTACGGTAGTACTGAGCCTAGGTCACCAAGTACCCAGTAAACTCTCGAAATGAATAATAGATCGCTCCGCTAACTCGGTTTGCGACATGTTTACCGTTAGTAGATTCGCACATTGGGCAGCATCAACGTTTCCTAGAAGAATTTGGGATGCTCTCGAATCGCACTTTAAAAGGTAAATTTTGCCAAATTTGTCTTTGGTCTGCCCTTGTGCAATTTTTAAGGTACTTAATTCTTCAAGAGTATTTATTCTAGAATTTGTATGGGAAGAACTGTTACTCGTTCAAAATAATTAATGCAATTGCTAGCAGATCAGAAATGAATAGCTCCACTTTTATAATTTGTTTCAGCATATATTTCCAACATTCGAAGGAGGTATATATAATCTTTTTAAAATACTCAGCGGAGTAGCAAATCTAATTAGGTCAATAAAAGAACATTTGACAGCGGAATATCTGAAACACTTAACAATGATAATTTGTGAACCTATCAATCACAGGTATGACAGAAAATCATGATATATGTCAAGCTTGAAAAAGAGAAATGATTCCGTAGAGATCCTTAAGTGAAGAGGATTTGCTTTTAGGGTTATGGATCAAATTTTGGGAAACACATAAGTTAGCGCAAATTGTTAGTGATGACTAATAATGAAAAAGCAAAAATTAATTAATGCAGATACAAGCAAAATATTTTAAGTCTGTAATACAATAATATATTTAAAATATGTATCAGTAGGATATGGATCACCTAACCCCGGCTACACCACATTGGAGAGCATATCTTTTGCGGGTGATACGGCATATACGAGTAGTATATAGATTAAAAACAATAGAAAAATAGATCGATAAAAATATGTGAATGAAATACAAATGAGGAAATAGCCTATGTCCGCTGTTGTGTTGTCACTCGATGTCAGACCTGCACTCTTCTGCTCTTCCTGATTATTTTTCATAGATGTAATTTTTCAGATATAGATTATTTTTCACGCCTTTGGCACCCGTGTAACCATCTCCCCCACCTATCACAAACAGCTCCTCGCCCTAGAGAACCGAATTTTAAGACACGCCGTTAAACCACCGATACTTACGCCAAACACCACCATCCGTCAGCAGACAAAACTTCCCACAAGAGCTAAAAACATATACACTCATTCCCGCAAATCCATTCTCACCGCCTTTGAGGCCAACGCTACCCAGACCTTGTTCACAACCTACTCTACTCATATCACACGGACAGTTACTCGTCGCTCTATCCGTCGCTACCCATCATATATCCTTAACCTACCCATACCCATATGAAACACAAACCTACACCTACAGCTTTCCAAAATACCCACCCTGACCAACCCCCATGTCTTCTGTCGTCTCCATCAATCCCTAACACCCCAGCGCCCCTAAGTCGTCGGACACCTGCGGACCTGGGACGACTGAAAAAGAAAGAAGAGGAGCAGTGAACATAAATAACCTATGCTCTAATTGAATAATGTGGGACATTCTTACAGTCGTAGAAACTGGACGATTCATAAGTACTTGAGCTAATTTTTAGAACGAAAACAAATATCAAAGTCGCAAAATTTCATCGCAACATTCTTGAACGCTATGAAACAAATTTATGTCTCAATGCGCGACAAATTACGATCCTTCGGATAAGAAGTGCTTCAAACAGTTTCCTTATTAATTTTATATCTGAGAACGCTAAGTTTTTGTAGCAGAAACACTGCCTATCTCGCCAGACAGCCTTGGATATTCAGGCAGTTTGTTTCAAGAATCTCGTTACCTATATAACAAGTAATTCCCGTTGGAGGAGGGGTGGACGCGCTACATGGAATTACGGGCATGAATCCCTTGTTGCGAGATAAAACAAAGGCCACAAAAAATTCTGAACATGAAAAGTGAGAATCATAGCTGTGTAAAAATTGGAAATCGGTATTATTTTCTTTTCAATGGATCTATCAACCAGAAATCATGCAAATAATTAGACAAACATTAATAAGTTTTCTTTATTGCATTCATAAAATTGATGTGTACCTCCATCTTTAGAACATTCTTATCACAAGTTTGAACAAATGTTTATAAATATGTGTCTGAACAACATGTTACAAATGTTTCTTAAAATAGTTATAAATATGAAATGCCGCCCAAAATATTAAAAATATTAGTTATAAATATGTTGCGCAGCATAAACTTTTTAAATGAAAAATCACAAAGTGGTCACGAACGAGGAATTCCATAATATTAGTGAGGTTGATATTGTAGTACCATTATTTAAAATGAGTTGGTATTTTTACATAAAAACTATATATTAATAAAACAAATCGAACAGTTTTAGAGTAGTAGAATTCGTTATGCTGTATACATTCTATTGTTTTATGCTACAAAGGCATCAAACGAATCCCTTTATTTTACAAAAATGCCGTTAAGACAATGACCTATATCTAAATACACTGAGAGTATATTTCAAGTAAATGATACGAAAGGAGCATTGTAAACGTCAATTTATACTTTAACGTCAATTCAATTACAGTTTCATAAAATAAATTAATGTTAAGGGAAATAAAACGTTTTCCCTAAAATACCAGGTAGGTCAAAAGTATGTTAAAAATAATATTAACAACTTAAAAAGTTTTAATGTTCATGTGAATTTTAAATTGTTACCAATAAAAAACAAAAAAATATAATAACCCGAATTAGTATAAATTAGTAGAAGGGAGACTTTAACATTTTTTTCCATTGACCATGTGACGTCCTTTGTTCAAGTTTATTAGGATTATACTTCATATCTGCCGAAGTTTTGAAATTGAAGCTGTTAAGTTCAAACAGTATTTTGTAAATATTCAGTTTCTCACAGAAACAAGAAAACATGTGATATCATTCATACACACACTCAAAATATTCAATATAAACGAAAGACTCTTCGATTTCAACGATGTATTAGTTAGAAGTAAATATCTCAGACTTTTACGTAAGTTTTAGAGATAAACACTAAATTACGAAATCAGAGGTCTCTATTTCAAGTTGGAAAACCACCCCTTAGGGGGTGATCAAATCACAAATTTTGCGTTTCCTGCGGGTCATATCGCTGAAATATGTCCAAAGACTAATTTACCAAAGGAAAAACTTGTATCTCAATATGCAACATATTTTCAGTTGCTGCACGCGCTATGACTGCGTACGTGGTGTCTAGATGGCCATGACGCATGCTACAACTTCTTGCTTACATCGCTCTCCCCAGTGTGTCTCACATAAATACATAAAAATTGGTATAAATATATTTAAAAAGCCATGGGATATAACGTTTACTCGAAGATTTTATCATATAATTTCACGTATTATATATATCACGTATAAAACCAAAAATGTCAATGTGAAAGATCGATTATTTTCATATATTTTCTATAATTGATGGAAAACTATTAGTTTTACCCCAAATATGAAGATACTTAATATTGTAGTCTATGTAATAATAAATAGAATAAAAAATATTTGAACTCGACTTGATCTTAAGTAACAGACATTTAATTTTCTGTAAATGTTCACATTTTACAAGTTTGAAGGGGGCTGGGGGTTGAGCTGCAGGGGGTCTCCACGACTTTTGTGAAAATGACCCTTGAAAAGTGGTGTATCAGTGGGGAGAAATTCAGCTTTACGCCAATTTTTTCCCAAAGTCGATGATTTTGGACCTTCATTGTCTGGGCTAATAGTCTGTCCTGTCAATATTCTACACGTATTTTTTGCATTCTTACAACAAATGCTGTCCACAGCTCTTGATGAATCTAATAATTCCATGAAACAGCCAGGAATTTATAAACAAGGTGAAAATATTTTTGTACACCAGATTTTACTATGCTGCCTCTTGATGTTGTCTTCGTTCAATAACATTCAATCGAAGTTAGCGTACATGGCATTTTCTCTAGATGGGATATTATCGAGAAACATATTATTATTCCTAAAAGTGAGATGGAAGTTGCTCTCAAGTTCATTGTAAATTCCACTTATTTTACATTTAATGGTGCTGGAAATGGGTAATTTTTGTTCTCCTCTAATTGTTGATTTTTTAATAAGAGACTTAGAAAAACAATGTTTAGGACAGTTAAACTTCTTTCTTTAGATATGTTGAAGACATTTCTGTTTAATTCCCACCTCACATATCAATGTCATCTTGAATGTCTTCAAAAGTTATCCTAAATTGCAATTTACAATAGAACAGGAAACAAAAACAGTCACTTTCTTGACATCTTTTTGATAAATTTTTTGTTCTATCTATGCCATTTTTGTTTTTTCTGTATATACCTGTTATATTTTCACTACTTATTCCATGATTTAAAAAATACTTTTAATACTCTGTGACTTTTCCCTCTGTATTCATATTGAAAATATTTTGTGTATAAGTGTTATAGCTGTGCTTTATTCTTGATTTTGTACAAGATTTATGTTATTCCCTATTCTGTGATTTGAGTGAAGTCTTTGTCTCATTTCCGGTATTTTAACCAGTAACCGAATTTTTTTATAAGTAGCAGCCAGATGAAGACCCACGGTGCGTGGGTCGAAACTTGGCAAAGAATTTGTAGTAAAAAATAAATAAATAGTGTCTGTAAAAAGAAGGTCGTTTAATTTGATAATTCAATTAAATTATGTTTCAATGCAAAAATTAATGTGTATCAGAAATATGCATTTCTTTGATAACAAATACTTTCCCAGAGAACTGTTCTCAAATATCACAAGTCAATTTGAAGATACAAAGAAGGCTCCTACTGTGTAGTATTATTAAAACCAAGATTTATAATAATTATTTAAAGTGCTCTGAGCAAATAAATTTTGATAAATTCCGCATTAGCGTGATCATAAGTTACTAATCAAATAATATTCTAGCATTCATAGTACATCTAATGACTTTCCAATACCTTTTAAAATCCTCTCAGATCAATCCAATCGGATGTCCGACTTCAATACGCTCCCTCTACTTGTTTTCTAGCTACAGAAGATGTTCACCGAAGCCCTTTTTAGCAAGAATATTGCAATAAAAACATATTTTAGTTTGAGTATCAGATGAGTATTTAGAGCAGTTTAAATGCAAACGAGAGAAATTAAGTCCGCTCTGAACGATTTAAACGTAGTGCTACTTAATAGCTTCAGGCTTTTCTTCAGCTACCGGCATCCTCAAACAAAATACTGCATTCGAGATGTTGGCAATTCGCCAACTCATCTCTTCTGCATTTTGCCCAAGGTTATTCGCAGCGTTGTCAGCTAAGTTAAAGCATTCTGTAAGCAGCACACTTGTTTTAATTTCTTCCTCTACCCCTCTCTCCTTGCAATGAGACCCACCTGAACACATAACGTTAATAAAAAATTCGCAACAACGAATTCACTTCCAAAGTATATCATGTTTATAAATATCTCAATCAGCGATGTAGAAGTATAACAAAATCAGCAGAACCTCACGACCTTTGAAAGAACACCCAAGAGCATCTGGACCAGTTGGAAGCTCATTTATTGAGCCAGGTGCAATGTTCTAGGCCCTCATTTTCTTTCTCCCACTCATTCCTCAAAGCTTGTTGCTGAATCACATATTGATGCCAGATGAATTCATTTGGCCAGACGTCGAAATCCCTGCCACCGTCTGAATGTGAATTATTCATAGATGTTTCTAGGAATTAATGTTAGTGCATAGCAACTTGGTGGGGCGTGGCGAAAAGTGGACACTTCACTTGTAACCCATGAAAAAGTTAAGGGTCCTCTTTTTTTCTACGGTTGTTCTCTCGGTCTACACACTTGGTCATTAAGTACATCTAATTTTTTCGGATTGTAAGAACCTCAATACGTAGGTATTATGGAGACCAGCTTTTTGGCGAATGTTCCAAATAAACTGTTCAGTTGAGAACGCAAATTTCAAAGATACTTCAGTGTCCATTACGACAAAATGTGACTTAGTATGTCTGTCGATTTTTCAATTATTGCTAACTTCCATTCCTTCTGTTCGGCAGTAGGAATAAACAATAAGAGTACTTTATATTAGAACGCTCTTTTTGAAAATCGAGTACAAAAATATTTCTTAAAATTTTACATGGAATTGATTAAGCAAAACTGACATGGGTGGCTCCCCACCTCAATAAGATAGATACCAACGCACATGCAACGATTTCTGGGAAAGGCAAAGAAATTTTCATCCAATAAAATCCCAAAGAAGGCTCGTTCCCCACCGTCTGTTGTCACTCGCTCTCGGGAGGAAATCTGCACTTCTTGTAACTTGTTTGAGGAGAAATTAACAAGATGAGCGACAATTTTTCCACATCAACACATGTATCTCAAAAAATATATTCAAGTTTCTGAATACAATGGACTCCGATATGATGGTTTCCTGCGGATATTGAAGTATCGGTATTCTAAATCACTGATCTTTGGCATCCAAAAGGAACGGAATTTAAGAATTGCACCGAGAAGTCAGTCGAACGGCAATGATGGTCAAATATTTAAATGACGAGGAGGGATAAATTCATATGCATGAAGACCATTATAAGGTTCTAACGACCGAACAACCGCTTTAATGTATGTCACGGCAGATTTTTCTGAAAAGCATAGGGCTTATTAACACTCCTTCCCCAATTCATTACATATATTTTTACACTAATATTTTTCCCTTCAATATTAATGACTGAAGAGTGAGAATAATCTGTTACTACTCCAATACAACCACTCATCTTCAAACACCACAGACTCCTTGTGGTGCGCGAAATACAAGTCGCCCATGCCAGCGGTAACACAATACTTGCGACAGTCACATGATACAGTCAAGCCTGACTTTCTCGTGTGTTCAGCGAAAAAGAACAACGCAGCTACTACAACGCTACCCCGGTTCAAAATTGTATCATCTGCCATTGCCTCCACAACATTTTAAAGTTTACGAGCGCCGGTCTGGAAAATACTCGCGCGCACACACTCGACGTGCGCTAGCAGCTGTTTCCTTTTTTGCCTCCGCCATTTTTTCCCATTCTTCTCGCGAAGGAAGGTCGGCCCGTCGATGTCGAGTGTCAGCGCCTCATCAACCACTTCTCCCTATACAGTGCGGGACTGACTCCATCGCGACCGAGCGGTGAACGCGGACTCGCAGTGCGGACGCGGCGGCGTGAACAGCGCGCGTACTTTGTGTGCTGCTCCCGTGTAATGGCGGACGCGTCCTGTATAATGGATGTGACGCGGCGACGGCTGCGTCGCACAGCCACAGGAAAAGAAACGAAAAGTCCTCGGCGGCTCTCCCGCTTGTGTGAGATGTGTGCTAAGTGGCCGAGCGCAACGCAATGCAAGCTCTTGCTGCGGCGGGGGAGGAGGACCCACAGAATGCCTCGACACAAATAAACCCGTTAATCCTAGCATTTTTATTCTCATGGGCTCATCGTCAATGGAAATTACCACGCAGTCAGGGGTAAATTTCCCTTCAATTTTTCCTAATGCGTAGAAATAGTGGAACAATTCTCTCGCTTTTAACACATTGCGTTCTCAAAAAGTGTATCATAATCACGAATGGGACATAATTCGCTGCTATCACGTGTAAAATTGCGACTAACGAAATTGTCGACTAATGAAATTGAAACGAGTCGAAATTCAGTGTTTTCTTAAATTTCTTTTTAATTTTCATTTCAATGTTTTCGACAATTTTAAGCAATACGTAAATGTTCGTGTCAACCAATGAATTTGCTGAAAATAAAATCAGCAAACCTCAAGTATAGAGTGTCAAGTATTTATTGTCAATTTATCTATTTTAGTTCATAGTACGTTGAAACCAATTACACCAACGAAATTTCTTTTATCACGTCCAGAGAGTTTTCACATAAACGGACCTGCGGATACGCAAAAGAAGTTTTCTGGGTAAACAGGCAATGCCATAGTCTTCTTTACTACAAGCCGTGGCCTGAGAAAGGCAACACTGTATCATAGGTAGTCCGATGAGAATGAGCGTAGTCCGGTCGGGCCCGAGAGGAATATTACGAAGGTATCGAGTTAAACATAACTTATGCCATAAGAAACAACGTTTATAATATGAGGCACATCAATATTAGTTAAATTCTATAATATGAAACAATTTATTCCCTAAAATATGCATTATCTATTTCGGGTTTGTATTTAAGACAATACATTGATGTAATTCTAATTATTGACAGGCAATTGCGTGTTTAAACAACCCTTCAATATCTGTCCCAGGGTGGCCAGTATTTTTCTATACTAAATTTACCAGGCTTCTTCAGGTTTTCTGAAGAATATTTTCCATTTTTCCCCGACTTTTTTGCAAATTAGTTTTCAAGACAACTTGTGGAATACATTTTACTGTACACTGACAATAACTATAATTGGAAAATTGTTAACTAATTGTAACAATATTCAAAATATAAATAATACACAAAGTGCAAAAGAGGAAGTTTATTTATGTGTGTTTATCAGGCTAAACATAAATGAAACAAAACAATTTAAACTCCAAAACTTGAATAAAAAATATCATTATTGACATTAAGTAATTGTCTAATTTGTATAAAATAAATATGAGGAGGCTCAAATTATTATTCTCCAGTATTCTTTTTATTTTTGGGAATTTTTTGAATTAATTATTTAATACACTTTTATATGTGAAATGTGGATATTCGAAGTATTTAGGTGCAAATATACATAAATAAAAGTAATTACACAAGTGTCAATCAATTTCAGTTTTTTAATTGATAAATAAGGCAATTTTTTAATTGTCAAAAATAAATACACCTAAATAAAATTTAGATAATATTTAGACAAAAACCTCAACATATTATGGCTTTTCCTAGTTTTCAAGTCTCTGGCCATCCTGAATAATGTTCTCTTTAAAATAACAATTGAGAATGAAGGAACAAAGTTTCTTCCAATTTTAAAATTATTTTTTTAATTTAATAAGTCCATACCCACACTTATGAACATATTTATTACTGTAGCAAAGATGACACAAATTAGGGTTAAAATTTCCAAAAAGTTTGGAATAATTTTGGATTCATAATTTAGTGAATGTCAATCACACTTGTACTGAACTACGTACTTCATATCTTTAGGTTGTTGTACGAATGTACTTATAAAACAAAAGGATTAATAGAAACAAAAAGGAACATCATCATTCTTAAGGAACCTTCTAAACTTTAGGAAAAAATAGAATGAAAATCAAACTCCATTTTTCACNCCACGTGGGGGGGGGGGGGGGGTAATAAACTAAGTTACTCTCCGGAAACAAGCGAGGGACCATCCCATTAATTCCTATCAAGGGTCCATGGGCAGTGATGGATTTATTATTTACAAAAGAAATTATTTAATAAATACGTAATGTTATCCTTTAATTATTCAAATTAAATTGTAGATATTAGTGCAGTAAAAATTCGAGATTGATAAAACAAAAGTATTAATGACATTCCAAGAAAAATCCACCACTACCCGGAGGAAAACCCGGGCCAGGATGGGGCTACAGAGATAATGTACACAACCGTGCCAATGTTGCGTACAGTTAGAAATTTTAATATTTTCAATTTTTGTTTAAAATGTTTTGGCAACTAATCATTGCTCCTTTTAACAAAATTACTCAGTATAATACTTGCTAGAACAAGACACACTCTTTTATACAATTTTCTGCTCGTATTATTACAAGAACACACAAATTCAAAATTAATATAGAAATCATCTGATTCAATACTACCAATTGTGAGTTGGATCAAAAGATTACATTGATTTGATGATTCATGGAACTTTGCGTTCAGTTCTTCATTATTAATTATGTATTCAAACACTGCACACATATGGAAAAATATGATATTTACACTGCTTGAAGGAATACACAATCCACCTCTTTGCAAGTAGTCAAACTAGTTATCAACAAACATACCTTTGGAATTAACCATAAGGAATTCACACAAAATACAGCAAAATTTTCTACTTACTACCCAAGCAGCATACCCACACACATATGTTTTTGTTGATTCATCAAGTTCACACAATTCTAAATAATCTGATGAAAAAATACAATAGAAATTACTTATATTTTCAGGAGAACTATTTACAACATTAGATTCCATAGTAGTTTTTGCAACCTCTTTTATACTTGGTAATTGTGGAGCTTTAGCAACATTATCAAAGCAGACCTTTAATTTATCAAACCTCTTTTATATCTGCAGTAAGGTCATATCTGCAGTCTCAAAATCTGGATACACAAAAGTGTTGTCGTTTCGCAAATTCAGCAAGTTGTTCCGGATATTTTAAAAAATATGTACTGTATCATATAGCAAAAAAATTTCTCATTCACAAAATCTGGTTTCACAAATTCATTTTTGGAGACATGTTAAAAACACTTTGATTTGTTTTGTAATTATCAGTCATTATGGTTAATACTTTAAAACCAAATCTTTGAATATACACTACAACTTCCAGAACAACTGATTTTAGTTCAATGCCTGTGATTCCTTTTACTGGTAACAATTTAACAATCTCCTTAAAAGAAACAAAAGCAGAAAATCTCATAAAAGCTTGGACAGTTTTTGCTGGTTCTCTTGTTTTATTAACAGAAAAACCTATCACGGAGTTTGATTTGTACTCTAAAGCACCAGAAATAGATATTTCATCAATAAGGAGGTTGACTACTTTCTCACGTGGAACCAACTTTTGTGCAAGTACACCCAGACATTCCCTATTTTGGCTTTCATCAGAAACTTTCACAGAAATGTCACTAGATATTTTTTGTAAATATCGCTTAGGTGGCAGTACAAAATATTTTTTTGCAGTTTTGTAACATACCAGTGATTGCAGAAACAGAGAAAGCAAATACAATTGACTCTGGGCTGTACTTATTGTGTACACCTATTGCAAGCCAATTACTACAATACCAAGTCTTATTTAATACAAACCTTTTATTGAAATTCACAAGCTGAGAAACAACTATCTTGATATCCAGTTCTTCAAACCATTACAAATGCGAAAACACAAAGTTAATTTAACGCAAGACTCGGAGCGCGATATCAAACACGTGTATCAGAAACAATCAAAAACCGTAGGACGCCCTGAGAACGGCGTAGGACTAAAATGCAAGGTTGCCAAATGTGTACACCACGGCTTGTTGTAAAGAAGGCTATGGCAATGCATCCAATTCCCGTTGATACTCATGACTTTCAGAAATTGACACGTACGCAAGACATAGCTAATATAGATGTGAACAAATTTCACATGAGTAAGAAGTTATAGTACGTCGCAATTTGATTTCCGAATAGAAAGTTTAAAATAAGAAAAGCATCTAATGTACGTTCAGTTGATATTGTTAGTGATTTTTAATAATTCTTGTGAGCGAGACTGCAGTATCTCGCTATCACTTACCAATAAAATTATTAACAACGCTTATTAAGCAATAGAGCTATTTAGAATAGACAAATACACTGAAAGTTAACATCAATAAATTTTAGGCGAGAAGTCTCGCCACCTCCCAAAAAAAATATTGGGGGCTGATACGCGACCCTGTGTCACGTGGAAAATACTAATATAAACAGTTAATAGACGTATCCACCACTTTTGACCGAGTAAGTATGTATTTGGACAACGGTTCCTCGGAGATCCTGCGAACAGCGCATCCACTCAGTCCACTACCACTACCTGCGTCAGCTGCAGCCAGCACATGTTCCTAGGTTCTTCGCCAGATAACGAAGACTCCCCTCGGACAAGACAACGCTAGTACATCCACCGTTACGGACCCAGAGAAATACACGTGCGTTCGCCGATAGTAATTGCACAGCGCGCCTAAGCGAGAGGTCCGTTATACATGTTGCAGTCTTATCGCACCTCTTCATACACACTCTCACATGTGTGCGAGTGCCGAGGTACTCTTTCACCGGGTCCGTCACGAATTGAGTTACTCGGAATGGCGAAGCCGCTTCCTTGCATTGTACACGACGTGGTCGTTCGCAACAACGGTCATCCCTCCCGCGCTCTCCACTGTCCGAGTGTCGCTAACGATGCATGCACACTTGCTCCAAGAGAAGGAGTAGAATCTTTCCTCGAATGCAGATAAAAGAAGGGGACATTTATGTAACAAATAGTATTAATCCACGAAGCTATGCAACGAGTTGCAAAAGAGTAGTAATATGGCCATTCCATGTGCAATCGGACAAAATTGGATTTTCGTGTCTCAGAGTAAGATATTTTTGTTCGTTAGTAGTACTATAAGTTTATATGAAAAATACAAAATTTTAGATTTTTCTGGCCGTTTTTCCGTTATTAATCTTCAAAATTTGGATATATGCCCCATTTCCGACGAGTTTTAAAAATCTTTAAATGAGTCTATCTTCAAAAATATTTAAAGTACAGTTGAAATTTGTGACATTATCTTCACATTTTTATAAGCTTTAATATATTACAAGTAATTACGTTAAAAAGTAATAATTTTTAAAGAATATTTCAAAAATATTTCTAATACCTGAAAATTGGTATTTATATATACTTTTAATATAGAGTATTTAGACAATATTTTAAAACATTTTTGAACCAAATTTGAAAATGGGATGAGAATGAGATCATATTGAAATTAATAACCGTTTAAAGCAATGCACGTTATATTGACTGATTTAAAACAGTCTGAAACTATCCGCGTCAATTTTAATTGATTTTCACTATATGTCGCTATACACACGTTACCGTAAGCTTGATGTTCTGTAGGGAAATTTATAATTTGTTTCTTTATTAATAAAAATTGTAGATTAAGAATAACAATATTCCTGATGGCCCTGTAATTGATTAAAATAAATCAATTTTTCATTCAATCGCAGTAGAATTAGTTGCATTCACTGCGCGTCTCAATTACACTTTCGCAGAAAATGGACTCGGTGTCATTTAATAAGAAATAACAATAATAGTTTGAAATAAATGAGCTCTTAGTTCTTAATGAAAATGAACTGAATTACAAGTTTTTAGATAATTCTGAGATGGCCAACTTTTTTTAAACTGAGAATGAAAAGAACGACCTATGTATATGCATACATTCCATGTATCACATACGCCAAAAAACGTCAATGTCGGGAAGGCGGTTGTAAGCCGTGTGCCGGGACCTTGATAATTATCAGTTTTAAGCGCTTAAAAAATAAAAATATGACTTACGAACAAGATTATTTGATTGGATTTTACTGCTTTTTTCCTTTATAGCAGCCAATCATAATTGGTCATTGTACATGAAAACGACACTTTCTAAGAAGGGCTGTCGTGGTCAGCTTGATCGTGGTCACCACTTCCTTCTCCGCAAGGTGTCCTTCGGAATCTCCGTCAAACATATTTCTCTTCGCAAACAGAAGCATACTTGGATTATTGACCATCTGCGCGGAGTATCATTCCTTCCGTAGATATACGCAAACTAACATAGAATCTTCAAATGCACACGAAGAAATATGCTTATATCTTCTGTTTCTTAAAGAACAATAAATATTACATTATTTGAATCTTTCATTGAATCCTTCGCCAATAATTTTTATAGCACTTACGGAAAATGTTTATAAATATATTTTGAATTATCTGTTAAAACGGTTATTTATTTAATCGTGTTATGTTGAATGAAAATGGGAGACGGGGCCGAGAT
>NNCF01131691.1:314565-406151 GCA_002313205.1 Laupala kohalensis | reverse complement strand
TATATATATAGAGAGAGAGAGAGAGAGAGAGAGAGAGAGAGAAAGGAGAGGTAATTTAATAGGAAAAAGCAGAAAGAAAATACTGAACATATATAAATGTTAAAAGTATAGAGTCGAGCTAGGACATTAATATAATCTACGTGGATTTCTAGAATACAATCAGCTGCAGATACTAAGAACGAAATAATAGAAATAACAATTTTTTTGTGGAAAAAATGAGAGTGAAACACAAACAAGAGGTCTTAAGGAATAAGATGACGAAACAAGAGAAAATTGCGTTGCATTGTTTGGAGTGACTTCACACATTCCAAATAAAATTATGTTCGGGAAACCACAAGGTCCTTATCAATCGTTAATTCTCCATTATTCTGAAGTTATCGTTTATTTCCTACTTATCTGAATTCTTTATGTTTTCGAAAGAGAGAAGTTTCATTATTTTGAAACTAGACTGAGATCGATTGATAATCGAAAATTGATTATGGTATCGATTGAATAAAACAGCGCGCAATTCGTCAAGTATTTTTGCTCTCACAAATGTAGTACATAGTTTGTTGAGACTCGAAGATGCATTAACCAAATGCGGTCTTTACTCAACGTATCATTAGGTTCTGCAGGAAACAAACATAGCATAAAACTCAGCAGGCTCTGAAGCATCGGGTAGTGAGCAAACATGTTGACGACTTCAGAAATCCGATACTCATCTTCGTCCATATTATTATGCCCTACTAACTCATGCGAAGCACATCCGCAGTCTCACGCGACTACGAACGGGAGAAGCCACCCCAGAGTCGGGCCCTCATCTTTATGTGCGTTGTTTATGCCTTGCATCTCGTTGTATATTGCCCTCAAAGTCTTATTTCTGGCCATACGTTAGCTTCGAACGGAAGAAAACGTAGTGCAAATTTCTGTCGTAAAAATAAAGTGCAGAAGGCTGGACGTCGTAACTTATCAGCGACCCCGACTCGTATCCGCACCCGCTAGGTTTTTACTGTCAGGATGTGGCCCCCGTTCAGAAGGTCGAGTTGGCACATTTCCCCAGAATTTGTTGAATTCTCCAAGAAGGCTATAAACCTTGGAAGAATCCAGCGCTTCAAAAGTGTGGACCATAAAATTGAAACAATTTAGTATCAGTTGATATGAATCGAAAAAGCTAAATTATCCCAGATGCGGGTAAGAAATACGTCAAAGAGAAATAAGCATGAATATTCAAGAAAATTCATTCCAACGTTTAATAGCAACAATTGTTAACAAATAACGATAATGTTAAGGTATTCCGATGATTTCACCATGATCCGACATAAGGTCATCAGTATCAGATTAATGTTGACGAGCCCTAAAGCCCCACCAAAAAAAGAGAATCAGATTAGTCCGTTTACTGAACCATCATTACCTCAAAACATTGAAGATATGATTTACATGGTTTACAATTACATGCATTTGTGGGTACATTTTGCTAATTGTATCGAAGTGACCTTTGTTATAGAAAAGTGCGAAAAAGTGATGCAACCTCTATCAGTTACATTTCTATGAAGGGGTTCAGATGCCTTGAATATCGGCGAATGAAACATAACAGTGACCCAGTTTTATTGATTCCGTTTGAACATGCTTTTGACTCTTCTATTTGATATCGTTCTAATTTCTTCTTTCACCAGTTCTTTAAACTTACATTTTGAAAAGTTACGTTACGAACATCCAGATGGGAACGCCGTCCCCACTATGGGCGCTTTTATCACTACTGACAGAGGTTCAAATCCAGTAGATTCTGAAATAAATTAATTTATTGTGAGAAAAGCAAAAAACTGCATATGACCAAGTGGATCGTAATAAAATAGTTTGCTCTCCGGAAGGAAGCAAGGGACCATCCCATCTATTCCGATCAAAGGGTTCAAAAGCAATGGCAAATATAATATTTTATCATCACAAAACAAAATTATGATATACACCCCTCGTCTCAAGTGAAGAAATATATTTATCAGCTTGTTATAATACCTATGAAATATTAACAATTATTACTTTTATTAGGGTATATAAGGACAGTTATTTAACAAACACGAACTGTTACCAATTCAATATTCTCAAAATAAAACGTAACTATATAAATCATTAAAAATTTGAGATTAATAATAACAGTAGTATTGATGAGACTGCTGATCTAAATGCTACAGAACCTAGACCTGATCCTTGTACGCCTATGAATCCGCCTCTACCCGAACAAAGACCGAAGCAAAACCCATGTCAGGATGGGTAATTTGTCTTTATCGTTATTCAAGTACAATTTTTATGGTGATCTCACAACAGGTAAGTTCTTGCATTTTCCAGCCACTGAGACCAGCTAGTCACTCCTTATCTCGACGAATCAAGGAGGGACTCGAGCCCCGAAGGAATAGTTACAGTCCCCGCAATCCGTCACAAATTTCTGCGTACTGTTACGAAAAGGGAATTGAAAAATTACTTTAATATTATAACTATCTTTTAAATTATGTTATGCGTAGATAACTAAGTGCGTTAAACAATACTTGATTAGTGGGAATTGAGTAGAAGAACTCGCGAACTCTTCCATTATTCCTTCCTGATGCTTACTCATTTTTCTGCTCCAAAAATTAGCAGTTCTCCAGACAAACGACATAAATCTAAATAAGAAATCTATCCAATTATCTACAGAATATTCCGATCTTCAATTAGAATTTTAAGAATATAGTCCTCCTTAACCAATTCTAGTTTCCTTCCTTTCCACAGTTTAGCTGATTCCATGTCTACACAAGAAATTCCTATTCATCTCACCGCATTTTGCCTTCAGCCAAACGATATTCTCTTTTGTTTTGTTTCGTTTTTCTTCAATCGGTGAATGAGGAGAAGCCAAATGAAACATATAGGAAGACATTTACGGCCAATATATTCGACTTTGCTTCCTACATTTATGTTACGCTCTAACAATAATAAGACTTAAGAAAAAGGAAAATGTGCGCAAGAAAAAGAAATGTTGGGTTTCATCGCTGCAAGAGCACCCTGTCCACTTCAAGAAGTGCGCGAAAGAAATCGACATGGAGAACATGGGGAGATGGTCGTCACAAAGGCAAGAGAAGGAATTTATGAAGTCATTTCCTCGATTTCTGAGAATAAATAAAATTAAAGAGTACATTAATGTGAAAGAGGGAACAGCTTTAACCGGCAGAATAAAAAAAACATTATTTTTGTCTCGTCGACATTTACGTGAAGTTCACAATTGTACAAAATATATCTAGAATATTTAGACTGTATGCAGATCTACTATCGATTTAGAAAAACAATAACTTGATCATATACACACACACACAAAAGCAAAACAAATAGTCCTGTTATCGCCCCCGCGAGTTTTCTATGACTGGAACTTAGAAAAAGTGAAGTAACAAGTAAATGAGAACTTAGAAGACCGATGTTGACGAGAAATAATTTCTCACATCTCTTCAAAAGACATGACATTACATATTCTATTGCAGTCCGTTGCAACAGAGCATCACAGAAAATTTTGACTAACTGAAGGAAACCTTTACTACAGGCAGCTAGGATAACGTTGAGATCCGAGATCTAGTACTAATGTACGAAGCGGAAGAGAGATTCTTCCGATGTTTCTTGTGCTGTAGTGAAACAAAGAATTAAGATGAAGTAACAACTAAATCGTTATGCATATTTAATATATAACATATAGAAACGTATAAATCTGTAAATATGTACATATATTTCCTTATCCTCACCGCTGGTTATTCTTTGTACCCAACGAATGCCAGAGCCAGAATGTATGCCATGTCAGTTTCAAAAAACAAAACACTCGTATTCTATTTGCATTCGCAGTAAATAATTAAACTTAAATTCTGTCTTATACGCAAGCAAAAATTAATTTTTAGAATATGAGTATGTATAGTGATGAGTGTTGACAGTTCTGGCAAGTTCCGTAAGGGAGAGTGCCAGGATATTGTATGCACTGCCCACGACAGCTACGGGTTAAATTAATTGGGAAAGACCCAAGTGCCCAGTTAATAGTATACATTAGATCAAAGTTAACATTGCAACGTAAGTAGTAAATGTAGCCTTATAAAATTGAATAGAAGAAGTTAAAGAGTTGGAAAAGAAAACTATTACTTATAAGACGTTATAAATATATCACAAGAGCTTTAATCTCTTTGTAAAAACAAAAGAAAGTGAAAACATACGTGTGTAAATACATTTTTCAATTCCACAAGTTAAGTTTCGTACCTGCAGTAGCGAATGGAGCTGAAATATGGGGTGTTGGGGATTGCGCATCACCTAATTCGCTTCAAAATAAATTCTTGAAAAATACTCTTGGCGTACCTCCGAGTACAGCTAACTGTGGTACTCTTTGGGAATTCGGAGTTTTGCCGTTAGAAGTAAAAATTAAGATGAGGGCCATTAAATATTGGGTTTCAATAAGAAATGGGGAAAGAAACAACAATATACACGATTAACGATGGATGGGGTCAAAAAATTAGAACTATAATCGAAACTGCTGGTCTAGGACATATGTGTCAGACAGCTCCGGCGAGATCTGAATATGAATTAATTATTCAGAGACTTGAAGACATAGAGAAACTAAACATAACGGCTGAGAGACAGGAAAAAAGTCACTAATCGTGCAGAATATTGTGGCAGGAGACTGGGGGCGACTACCGTACATAGACAAATTAAACAAGGTAGTAAGAGCAGGTTACACTTGGTTTCGACTTGAGGGATGGAAATTAAGGAAATTGAGGTGGGATCGAGATTCGCAATGCCCTTTATGCACAGAACAAAAAGATTGGGTCCACATTCTGTTAAATTGCGTTAACACTGAAATAGGTCGAAAAAAGTGGTTTCTTGAGGGGGGGATACAATCGTAAACCAAGAAATTACACTCTAGCTTTTGAAATAATGAGAGATAATAGAATATCCGTTACGTTATTCCTTGGCAAGTTTCTGAGTATGGTTCGAAAAAAAGGGAGGCGGAACTGATGAAGGAAATTGACCAGAATGAATAAACTTAATTTAAATCTGTTTAAATTATTATTGTCATTATTATTATTATTGTAAGTGATAGTTGTAGTAATATTAGTATTCTATTTTAGTCTGTTTTCATTGATTTAAAAATGTGTACATGTGCGAAAATGGGTCCATGTACATGTACGTATATATAGGTAAATATGTAAACAAGATTTATTTGGGTATGTTGGTATGTATGCATATGTTATTTGCCCTGAATATAAGTATGTATTCTTTCTATGAATTTATTTGATTCTACCGCCGATTTTTTTTGTTCTGTTACTGGTTTCCAGATACCAACCAGATTCTTTTTATGCTTAGCGCGCTTGCCCTAACCGTTGGTTTTCCGTGGTTCCCAACGGTGCTCAATGAACGAAACAGTCACTTAAGTATATATAACAATAGCTGAGATTTTAAAAATTAAAATTAAAATTTAAAAAAGTCATGACTAAAAAAATATTCTTATTATAATTTATTAACACTTATTTATTTCTTTTTCCGCTACTGATATTATTCACCTACCAAATAATCGAAATAGTTTAATACCTCTATTTTTGTTACTGTTTCAGTTCATTGAGTGTGAATACTAGAGTATAGTATGCACAGCCCAGGATACATTTTAGGACCTCTTTAAGGCGCACGGGCCCTAAGCCCCGCCTTATATATTGTATATTATTTGTTAAACAAAGCCCATTTGAATTGGAAAAGTTTCGTACATACAAATATTTATTCAATTTTTTGTTACTGGTGTGTCCCGTCATGTCGTGGAAGTGATCTCATTACGTTTCGAAAAGGTAGTGTTTTACATAATTTCTTGAGGGCAAAACCGCTCAAAAATGAATAATAATTTCATAAGACATTTAACTACTAAGAGTTTAAGTTCCACAATTTTTTAACATCTTTTTACTACGTCAAATTCGAAATTTGCACGACTTTCGTTTATGAGAAACACGATTAAAGTTTTCTGTTTTTTCCTATACTATGATTGTATTCAATTTTTTGGAGGGAGGATTTGAATATTGTGTGTAGGTTACTCTCTGCAATATTTTAGGTAGAATTTCAAATCACCACCATTTCCTCATTGTAGTTATTTCCTATAATGTTTCGTTCAGTAATGTTTATAAGAATCATGCAATGAGAACCCACTAAAATTTCTTCAGAATAATAAATTAATGCAATTTACCTGAAATTAAATTCCAATAATTTCTACAAAAATATGGGAATAATTCTTATATTCCGAATACTTTGCGCTATACTAGTTTATCACCTACGTAACTGGATGGGCATTTGGTCTTCGTAATTCAATAGGTAGCTTCATATTCGAGGAGGGATTTTGTAATATGATGGAATGAGCCTGCAAGTTTCGTCTTCACTACCAGAAAGAATCATTGTGAAATACGATTTACATGTACATAAAATAAATAATTTATTATAAACATTTACGATTTCTGGTCACGTCCCACAGCACTGAGTACATTCAAACAAACGGAGTACCAATATCCCAACAATCGTGATACGACCGCCCCTTGTCCAAATGCTGCGCGGCGTCCGCTTGCCGTTCTCGTTTCCTGAAGTCATTCGCCTCGCGCCTGTCGCAACACGCGTCGGGATACACGCCTGGCCTGTTCGACTCCGCGCACGCAGCGTGAGGCCAGCGACCGACTTCTTCAGCTGCGCACCACAGACCCACATCTGAAGTGAAGGCTTCGGAGCGGAGTAGCGCCGCAGCTGCGCAACGCCATACGAACAGAATGGACGAATCAAACAACTTGGATTCAGTTTTGCACCTGACCCACTTGTTATGAATGCGTTTTTATTGTAAAACCAAAATTCAATAGTTCAAATGTTAAAGATACTCATAAAGCAATATGATTTTTTCATGGAAATAGGTGTTAGTATATTTTATTTTTCTATACTGTTGTCTCTATGAATGACAATTATATTTAAAAGGACTCTTTCCCAGAAAGCTCGACACAAGAGGTTCTTCTTTACAGAGTAAGTAAAAACAAAACATACGGGAAAGTGTGTTAAATTTGTATTATGATTTTCATCACTTTGATAAACTAAAATATTTTAAACTATTCCCTTTTTGCGCTAAATTATTACAGATTTGGACAAATGATTCAAAAATAACAAAGAAAGATAAAAAAAGGAACTCTCACAACATAAGTGTATCAAACCTAAAACCTCATGAAAAAGCGGGGTGAATTAATTTATGTATTAAAATATTATATGTAAATATATGTAAAATATTATAATGTAGAATTGGCTCGTCAGAAAGGTAAGAAATTCTGTATTCGAAGGAATGTTAGAAGAGAACACCGTTCGGCAGAGGCAAACTGTTCTTTCGCTATCTACTGTTATTCGCTAAGTCCATTTAAATTAATCTTAACACTATTCATTGTATTTCTTTTAGTGATTAGTAGGTGCGGTTAGTGAGTGCCATAGTTGCGAGCAACCACCGTGTAAAATCCACGAAGATATAATGCTGGATATCAGTTATATGGGTAAGAGATATATTTATAATTCCTTCAGTTACATACATTAGTGATTCATGTGACTTTGTTCCTTCTGAAGACAACGAAAGCTCTTGGGAATGAGTTTTCTTGAAGTTGCTGTGAATAAATTATGTTTCTATCCTTTAGCATTCAAACAACATTTTAATAACTTTTTTCGCTTTCAAGTTTTTGAATTCCCTCTGCGTATTACTTGTTCAACCTTGTGGACTACCACCTACATCACCACAGCATGACGCCCAGCCGCGTAGGTAGGTACGTTCAAATGGGTGTAAATTAAACTGTGCTTGGGTGCAAATGGGTGCAACTCGAAAATGATACGGTTTGGTTTTTTACACAGCAAATACCCAAACTGGAAAACAATGAATGTACACTTGAATCCTTGAATAAAGTGTATATTAATTGCTGCATTTTTCGTGAAATATTTTTTTTTTCGTTCCTCACAAAAATCCTCTTTTCAGGGAAATTTATATCCGGGTATTTACTTCTTGTTTCTGAATTATCTGATTTTAGGATGTGTGCCATTGAAATTATTATGTTCTTGAAACATTTCCACAAATAAACAATTTCATTTTGTTATGAAGTATCAAAAGCAATATATGGTAATTTTTACACTTTCAAAAATACAAATTAAGGAAACTGACGCCCCCTCCTGATATACATAAAAAATAAAACCTCATGAAAAGGTAGTGGATTTATAGAAAAATATGGATAAAATGTGATTTAGAAAAGTTCCCCAAGCAGAGGACTTATTGCATGAAAACCCCTCCACTTATCACAGAAATTTTCAACCCATCTAAAAACGGAAAAAATATAAATACGTTTTTTTTTATCACGAAAACTTGGCCGTATAGCTACGAAACGGCATTCAGAGAACTCAATGATGTGGTATTAAAAATATCGTTCTGAAATGGAATATAACTTTATTTATCGAAGGAAAAGTGCAATTAACAAGTTAAAAAATAAATTTTGTAAAAATTTATATGTATGTACATTTTGAAGCTCCGGGACACAACAACAAGCACACAGACTTCCAAGCGCAGATAAAACATTGACACTGTGAGCACAGGATTTGACAGACGAAATATGTACAGGACCAGTCGTCTACTATTCGCCCTGAGACTCGGGTTTTTCGGCCAACATACGCATTGAGACAGCTATTTAGTTGTGTATTTCACTACATTTGGATACTTAATACCTTAGAGGTCTTTTTCGAAAAATTTCTTTTTCGAAAAATAATGAATAAATTGTAATGTTGAAAACAACCCCCTGATTGGAGAGCTCATAGCACGAGAACCATCGCTCCTATCTCAAAAATGGGTTATATTTGTTGGAAATGTACTGACAATTATTTTTTCATATATGTATCTTTCTTAAAAACCTGACCGTTTTGAGGCAAAACGGCGAAAACCGCGAACGTGCACCTTAAGGGTGGCTTTTAGGGTTGCGTGGCTCCAAGAAAATTGGGGGAGAGTTAATAATCGTGATAAATACTTCATTCTACACCAAATTACCATGTTTCAAAATTTTACGAATTTTTCCCTTATTTTCGCTAATTTCAGTGTACTATAGAATATTTTACAATAAATTTGCGAAGATATTCTTCATACTTTATGATACTTAAATTTTTTCCAATGACATTGTAAGAGAGTCTGCAATCATGAGTTTCTGTCGTATTAAGAACTGAGTTGGCGTTAAATGCATATGTTAGCTTATGGTGTATTCTGGTGATCTAAATAATATTCCCGCAGCAATACAAATTTTATCAACACATGGATCAGACGGACGGTCCATGGATTCGAGTAGCGAGAAACTCCTCTACGGTATTGGATTCCATGATATCTCAGGTATCAATGTCTTAGGTTTTGCTTGATCGATCCTGACTTCCAGAAAATAGATGAATGAATCCTCGAGAATGAATTCCAGAATGAATCCTCGAGAAAGGAGTCCTATTTGCCTAAACCACCATACTTTGCTTCCCCATCCATCATTGATCTATTTTCTATCAATTTTCTCCAACAGCAAGGTACACATTTAATGCACAATATTATTTTCAATATCCTACTCTTCTTTTTCATCACATTGCATTGAAGAAGAGCAGTCAAATTATGTTATGATTGGTTTGTCAGTGGATCATATAGTTTATTTCTAGTTATTACTTTACTCAAATACTCAAAATGCCTGAGACAGGTTCATGAACAGGGTCGAATACAGACTACCCAGACAGCAATGAGGATGTGTCCAAAGAAATTATCATAAAAAGAAAACTGTAGTAAGTAAGTAAGTAAGTAATAATAATAATAATAATAATAATAATAATAATAATAATAATAATAATAATAATAATGGTAGTTGGCGTTCACAATTCATTTGAATTATTCGTATCTAATGGAATTTATTATTTCCCTAATGTAATGAAATAGAGAATTAATTAATACTGGAGGATATAGTGAATGGCCTGATTAATAAATAATTATTCCTAGAGAAGAATTATTTACGACCAACCAAAGAAGCAATACTGAAAGACGTATTCGTGGAAGCAAAATGATTCTGTTGTTGCACTATATAACGGTCATAAAGTAATTCATCCTTGGAGTTGTCATCTCAAGAACTCCAAGAGAGAACGCGTTCCCGAATACCTAACACATAAACCTGACAGTCCTTAATCTCACTACATTCGCTTTGCGATAATTATGCTCTTGTCGACGAGAATCAATGCAAATGATTCATATAATCATCTCAATGATTAACTATGTAAATATGTGATAGCAACATTGTTTATCTCCCAGATACATTTGTCATTTACTGACATCCTCGAAACCCACGCCCGCATGTGTTGTTATGAAATTTTATTCATACTACGCTAAATGAATTTCATGTACTTAAACTACTGAAATTGCAGAGAAAAAGACATGCAAAAACTCAGGTCATGGGAAATAACAGTATTTAATACGTGCGTAAGAGCTCGATTAAGCTTATGATGTAGTTACGTACTGAACTGAACATTATGAACTGAATTTGGGAACTCCTGCGAATGCTATGGACAGTCGAGATGTTTTAGAGATGAAAATAAAGTTTACTATCCTAAAAGATACCAATGATAAATATTTATGATTATTAATGAGTTTTTCCGGAATATTCGCGACCTAATTATTATTTCACTTTTGTCTAATTTCGACGCTGCCAAATAGTCTATTAACATTCTACAATTTTTAAACTACATTTTTAATTCCTGGAAAAATTTTACTCTGAAAACTGATCATCATAACCTCCTAAATGAGACTCTTGTGACAGAAAAAATCTGTAAAGGTATGATATTATTAGTTCTGACCTGTGACATACCTATAATATTGTAATTGAGTGTTAGCGAAATTATTTTAAAAAATTGGTGAGGTTCAATTCGCAACATCTCAGCCAAATATCAACTTTCTTTTTAAAATTTTTAATTGTATACTCTTTAACTAGATCTTCGAAAATGAAAATAGGTGGCATATTTTTAAAAGTTTTTTCCTCCTAAGCGGTAATTTAATGAAAAATGCTAGTCGATTTCAGAAATTCTGATATTTAATTCTCAGTATTCATTGAAAAAGTTTAGGATTTTGAAATTATACCCATATTATAATGAAACATAAGATGTAAGAATGATTTTCACCAAGTACATTTACGGAATTGTAAAAATATTGTAGAATGGGCGAGTTTAAGTACCACTGTTGCGCTGCAAGCGCTGCTTGCTTAGCGTTCTCACGTTACTTTTAAGTCAGAGAAATGAAGAATACCGAAAGAATACGACGTTGACACATTTGAAAGTTTTTTTTCATAATTATTTTTATTATTTTACACCGTACAATCAAACATCAGATCTTTAAAGATGCACTTAAAATTCGTGTGATCCACTTTATCACTGCGGGAAAAGTTGAGATTGCACAACAGTATTCGACAAAGATAGACAAACCGTCATTCAAGTAGCAGACTTTTCCTAATCCGTCGATGAGAACACTTTTCTGGTGTTGGGAACTGAGTCGAATGCTAGCTGTAACACCTTTCCTATATACTATAATGAAAAATTTCACGCTTTGATACTAAATACTGTAAAATTAACCATCAATCTTGCATTACTATGACAACTCAATTGTCTTGCCTAAAGTAGATAAAGAACACAAAAATTTCCATCCCATTTGAACGACATCTCCTTACCGACACGGTACCTAATCAAAGCAATTTATAAGATCGAGATATTTTGTCAAAGGCGAATGGGACGAGACACTGACATACTTTGGTGATATACCACCTCCGTAATGGGACGTCATAGAGGTGTTATTCAAATTTTGATGTTTTCGTCCACATTAGGAGAGAAACATGAGGCGTGATTAAGCTATGAGATTAATTTAATAGCAATTTTAACTAGGAAATATGATGAGAATTGAGGTCGAGGGAGAACGGTTACGGTGTACATCCTGCTCAGCTCGGAACAATAGGAAAATTCCGTTAAGAGAAGATTAGTATTAGGTCACTACCCGAGTAATAGTTTTCCTAACTTTCACGGAGACTTATAAAAATAGGGAAAGAATGTCAATAGTTGGAGATAGCTAGAACCCCTCGGGTAACGTGACCAAAACATGAAGTCACCCACCAATGATGAACTACGAAACCTCATTGTCTCCCTCTCTTCTTTAGAATAGCCCGTGAGTGGACGCGCCAGGACAAATGTTCTTGCGGCCGTCAAGTCCGCGACGAGCAAAGATCTGCAAAAAAGCGACAGGCGTAGACACCAATTACACCACCATTCTCCGTCCACCGCGTTCCCCGTCTTTCTTCTACGGTTCCTCGTGTTTCAATTTCACGGACGAAGCTCCCTGTCGTCGCGCACCCAAGATTGACATGACCTCCCGCGCGAAAACCACCGGCCGAGGTTCGCCACACGCTCCACCGTGAATGCTAATGACGCGGCCACTACCCTCTAACCGCTGCGAGATGATGGGGCATTATGGGAGGTGGATTTTGAGCCCCCTCCTCCTCCAAGGTTGGAGGCGAGATCTAAGCGAATCTGTAACCAGTTCTTCAAGATCACTTATCAACTTCAAAACATGAAAACATGTGACAAAATGTCACAATATCATAAATGTAAAAAAAATGGTAAGTACCTCATTTTGTGACGCAAAATTAGGTGTTCAATATATTCGAGCTGTAATAAAAATTGTTCCGTGATTCAATGGTGTGTATTGTCATAATTTCATTTACATTCGCATAAAAATACGAAATCTCCCCGACTTTGTCTCGTACACCTTGGATTGCGAAAAATGGCACTTCGTAATCAATGCCTGGGAAATACCCTCTTGGTAGAATCCCTAAAGAGCGCTTGGGGTTGAAACACCAGAAGATTTGTTGAGGTAAAACCCCAAATGGGACACCAGGCGAAACAAGTCGATTAAATAAAATAAAATGAAACAGAAAGGAACAATAAAATATAATATGTAATATCAAGAGTTAATAAATGTTGGTGTCTTGGAAAATTGTATTTTTTAATGAGTTTTATCGATTTCGCAAAAAAAAAGTGTTGATTGAAGAAGATTTCTATATTTAAAATCAAAAGAAGTAGTACAAAATGGCGCTCCGATCTTGAGTGCTGAGCCCTAGCAGTGCACACTTATTTTGCCAAATTTTGAACATTTTGGTACACAAGTTCCAGGTAAATAATACAGATTGGTACAGGGTAAATAGTGGATCCCGTTTCGGGTGAAGGCACAAGTTAACTCGCTGACGAAGCAGCGACGGTGGCTACAGCGGCAGGCGTGTATTTACTGAAGCGCTCGGCTAAGGTGGTGCCCTGACCTACGAAATTATAAGGCTTGTAATTCCCTCCCATGAATCTTACTCAAGCAACTCCTTCGTGCAGACGAGTTGTGAATCCACGATACTCAGTGCTGGCTCTTCCCCTGAGGACCTGAGTTCGCCAATCGCCGTCAACTGACATTCCAAACGGATGGGTGGTTAAGTTCACTAAAGGATTCAATTTAGCTGATATCTATCGATACGTGAAGAGATCACGACTTATATGCAACACAACAGCAAACTCTTAGTATTTAATAACAAATATCCTATTGTTGTTGAAGCATGTTACTGGAACACATTCTGCCTTCTATTACACTTACGTCATTTCATTAGCGATTTCCAACATACGAAGTCATATCGATGAACCACATATCGATGAAATATTTGGAGCTGGTAATTGACTCGCAATTAGGTTCTTTCCCACGAATTATCATAGATTGTGAAGTAAGATGGGAAGAGTTTTGTTATTTATTTATTTATTTGTGTTGTATTAATTTCATAAAATATGTTTTTATTGGACTTAACCACATGTATAAGCAAATAAATCAGTATTTTAAAATACACTTTATGAAATCATAAAAGGAATACGTGACAAGATATTATGCGAGTTTAATGGCATGTAACTGATTTTTAAATATAGGTAATCCTAACCGAGAAATTACTCATTGGTGAATAGTTTTAATTAAAACAAAAAATAAATTAATCGTTATGAAATGTTCAACCATAGAAGATGAATTATTTTTAACTTTTGTTATACTTTGGTTAAACGAGCAATACGCAATTGTTGAATAATCCATGATGTGGAAATTTCTTTCTAATGTGTTACCCACACCACGAAAAGGATATGAGCGTTTGGAAGCAGGCAGTTGAAATATGATCCTATAAATAGACTGTCACTTTGATACATTCTTATCGCCCGGAATGTTATACTTTGTGTTCTCCACAATTCGTTATTCTTTCGCATCATTTCTTTTCTCTATTATTCAAAATTTTTTTCACCCAACCATTACAATCAAACATGAGAATTATTAGAAATCTCATTTTTATCCATGCTATTCGTCATAAACCATTTCTCCTCACTCAAAACTCTCTCTGAGAAACTACTGTACTGAACCACAAAATACTAAGATAATTATGGTAATAATATGCATGTCTCTACAGTGGTTTTCCCATAAACTATTTGAAAACTAGTTACAACTTCCATTCCAACTATTAGGGCGTATCGTTACTGTGTTTCGCCCTGATACATATTCACTAGGGTATTCGTTTCCCATCGTAATAATGGGCTTCAAAATAGATCAGGGAGGGAGGGAATGACCTCACAGGTTTAAGGGGTGATTATGTTTCAACAATTCTTGACACACCTTTCAATAATCAAACATCTCAAACACATTCGGATTGTCACGATATTAATGATGTTACACTGAATCAAAAGGGGGTAATGGGATCAGCCTCGGGACCTCCAGCTTCACGCGCTGCTGTGCTATCCACTACATTACCCCAATCGTTGCTAGACCCAATCTGCCATTGTCATTAGTCTTGCGACAACAGACATTAGAGGATACAATAGTGAATTGCGCACCAGCGCATCGAGCTGGAGGTCTCGGGTTCCACCCCAGCGTCTCCCATATAAGTTATATCCCATATAATGTTGTATCCAATACAACATTATAAATTTGTTACCTCACGGTGTGTTTAACCGCTATTTAAGAGATTATGTGTGTTANATATATACATACTCGATGTCAATGCAATATTATGATGTGTAACACAAAATGATTTTTAGTTACTTTAATCACGATTTTTTCCGAGATCACTCGCGGTAGATGGTTTGCGGGTAGCGTCCCATGAAATTGAATCGTCTCTTCATACAAATAAGTATAATGCATTGCATAACCTACGCCTTTTCGTTTTAATTTATAATCTTCCCGTTATGTTCATAAAGTAGATACCAATTAATTCCATAGGACAGTGATTGGTTGGTAAGTAAGTACTTGCCGAAGTATGTTTTTCTTTAGAATTCGCGCGACAAGCTTTTTGAAAACAAATAATTCAACATAAAATATTAAACCATATTCAACGATAAAGATAGTAAATATGTTTAGTTTTATTAGGATCTACTAATGTGGAGTATGTATGGAAGTATTAGCACTGGCATTCCATTACATTAATCTTACTCATTATACGAACAATAATTGTAAGTTTAAATCGGCAATCTCTTAAATTTATGGCGGCATTTTGCCGAGACTTGATGTGTAGAGGGTTTTTAATATCAGGAATCGAATGGCACAAGTGTCAATCGTGTGAAAATTCATATTACAAAATTATTATACGGGCAGTAATTGTAAGTTTAAATCGGCTTTCGTCTGTTCCTTCCCTTCTGTCTGAGATACATCCGCCGCGAGCGCTCACCTAAGGTCATGACATTTGACTGTTCTGTGGAATGTTTTACGCTGAAGCAATGCACAACACTCGCTACCAATGACTGAAATGATAAATGACATTTTTCACAGTAGCGCGAGCGCTGCTCCGTGACACCTGGATAGTCACCAGTATCGATATAATAAGAAATAATCATTAGTAAAATAAGAATTATTATATTAAAAATTTATTTGAAAATATTCTTATATTGATTGAATGCGAGCGTTCCTCTGCCCTCTAGTAAAATAATACTAAAAGTTAAGATAACAAATATATAATCATTTTTGTTTTTTAATGTATTTTTAACATAAATTTCATTAAATAATCAAATTAAATTAACTTATCAAATTAGTTATGAAAAAATGTCGATAAATTCATTTATTAAAAATTGACTTAAAATTATTTTTATAAGGAACAAATCTGAGCGAAACTCGGTCGCCTAATATTAAAAACTTAAACTAATATTATTCGTTTTGGTACATGGCTTAAATGAAAGCTTGCTTTTAGAAAGGATTTTTAATTTTTATTTTCTGGTTTGCTCACTTGTTGCAGCTCTTCAAGTGGGACATTCAACTGGACTTATGTGTGCTCTAAATTAACCACGAATCCTTCATCAACGTGCAACAGTGAAATTCTGTAAGCTGTATTTCCCTTTGGGTCAACTAGCTTATAGTCATTTTCTGTTGTCAACATGTAAAGAATAAAATCATTAATCCGCACTTCACTGAATACTAATATAAGACAAATTAAGGTCTCCTAACGATACACTGTAGATACCAGAACGTGATACTAATTCACAGAATAATATGTGACTATTAATAAATTGAGTTAAAAAATACGCGTAATGGGGTATTTAAATGAATACATAGAAAATAAATTTTGCAGCCAATTATATTACTGTTTATGGAGAAACTACTTATTTTTTGAAAAAGGTCTGTTTCCAGGAGCTTTGGATGTCAAAAATTAGATTTATCTTCAAGAAATTCATATTTTAAATTCCAAAACACTTTTTTCATGTTTTCGAACATTAAAAGGAAATATCCACCTCCTCGACGGTCATAACCAGAAATATTTGGTTGCGATACTCGAATTCACGGTGTGGTAATTCCATATGAAGAAAGTGGCTTTTTTCCACGAAGCACATTTCCACTTGGTTTCCAAGAAATTTTATAAAAAATTAAAAAAAAGTAAACGTAATATGAACAAGGTTATGATAAACAAACGTTAGTTTCACGCAAAAAAATCCGGAACAACTATGTGGCATGATGGAAACGAAGCCATAATTATCTGCCCTTCAAATTTAAACCATTGAGCAAAAGGACATTTCCTGCGACCTTCATCCTAGGTCTTCGATCAATAATTACACTCCTGTCACTTCGATTCGATACAGGTTTTTTTTACAAAGAACATTTTCAATGTTAAGTGCTCCGTAGTACTTCATTCAGAACACGAGTAATCCGTGTAAGGTAATTTTCTGCTAACGATTGCCAACAGTTGAACCAGGTGTTGGTAAAAAGGAAAGGAGCTATTCACTTCAGTCGCGAAACTACTTCGTAGCCACTTGAAGAAGGACATTAGACGAAAAGTTATTAAAGTTTAAGCTGTTCCGCAGTAATGATAACGGCCTTTAACTGCAGTAAACAAAAACCTCTCTCGCTTCATTTTGCATGTCATAATCACTGCGATAATTGTTACTGCAGTGGAAAATGACGCCAAATGAAAATATTTGACTTCCTTAATAAGGGTTTCAAAAGAGCAGGAGACAACGCGACGGCAACGTTTGAGTGAGATCAGCACAGAGAGCAAGGCCGACCTTTGGCGGTCGCAAGAGAGTCCATCTGATAGAAAGCTCCCTGAAAAACCACAAGATTCCATGGTCACATTTCAAATTTATTTTTATGATTATTGATCATCCGAATGACACAAGCAGATGTTCTTTGTAAAATTGAATAATCAATCAATATACCAGCGAAATAGACTTGTTTCGACTTATATGTCATCAGTGGATAGGTTTCCATAAGAACATCAGCGATGAATCCATATGAATGATCCTCGCGATTCAGCGATATGATTAGAGAGCTCTATTTTCGCTAACGAGCTCCTTCTGAAATCGCCTGCTAATAAGATTTTATGAATTAAAATATTGAATTTTTTAACGTTTTTAACGAGTAATTTTGATATAAGTGCAGTTCTTGATTATGCTAAACTTTTATAGGTATAATAATTACTACAAAACAAAAATTTATCAACATTTTTCAATATATCATCGACTAAATCGTTGTTTACCGATTCTAAATAATGTATTGCTTATTTACTAGTAACGACAATATTTTGTAGTTACAATATGAATCTTCCTAGCAATAACATAAAATCTGTATTTTTAATCGTAATTAATCTTTAAAATTATAAACGAGACAAAATTTTACATGTATTCGTATTAAGAGTAATATTAATTTCAAAATAATAAACAAAATTTTTGTAAATTAACCTTTAATAGGGATAAAAACACATCTTTAGAGCAAGATAGGCCCTTCTATGAGTAAAAGAAACACTTTTTACTCACACACTTTCAGTTCCTTGGTCTACCTCTAAAGATATACAAATGACAAGAGGACACATGAAATATCAATTCAAAACATGGCTTCACAATTTATCCTCTCGTATTGCACTTCACACTCCAATGTTTCAGGTGCCAAAGCTGGCCCACCCGTCCCCTCCTCACTCTCCTCAGCCATCAACCCACCATCCCACCTCGTTTTCTCTCTTTCCTTCTCTCTCGATACTCCAGAGGACTGGCTGGTCGCGGAATGGCTTCGCCAGTTGCATGCGAATAATTTGATTTAAACGACCGCGCCGCTAGCGTGGAAGGTGAATATAATTTTTTTTTCATGCACCGAGTGAGGAATATTTCGGATGAATCTTTCTCGCGGACTCTTGGTTCTTTTTGCGAAGACAGAAAGAAGAACGACGCATTAAAAGAATTTTCTCGAGGCGGTCCGAAAAGTATGCGTAACAAGGAGCGTTTCCTCCTCTCTAAAGTGCACTCGCCGTCCACACTTACCTTGGAACACAGCATGCCCCGTGCGTTCATCGTGGGATGTCCGTCTGGACAATGCACTATTTGCAGAGTGTTCACTTTCTGTTATGTTCCGCACGACCAACTAGCGAGGGCCGGTTTAGATACGAATTTTCCAGTTGAAGAGTCTAATCTTATGATTTCCTCTTCTACGTCGCGTCCTGTTATTAGGAGGCACTTAAAACGACATTCGTTTGTGAAATAATAAGTTAATTGGGATCGCTTCTGCCGAAGGACTCTGCCGAAAGCTATTTTATTCGAACAAGGAATTCAAAAATTACTATTAAGGATCTAACGAGCCTAATAAATAGTTTAAATGTGGCAAAATTTAGACTACTACTTATATTTAAAAACTGTTATGCGCTAAGACATCAATCACATTTATTTTTGTTTTCACGTTGAAAGAGGACTATGCGATTTGTTAAAACGATCACGAACATTTTCGTGTCCGAAAATTCTCTGTATTTGAAAATCATTCCTAAATTTCAAATGTGTTTGTGACGTTTTTATGCGCGAGTCACAGGAGTAGCATCATTCTCTGGAAACGGCGAGTTCGCATGAATTGGGGTTGAGTTGACTTATGGGAGAATGCAATTAAAATGTTATCTTACGAGTTAATTAATTACAGTAATTATCTTCGCGCGACTTAATTAATACAAGCTAATTTATTACGCCAGAAATATTTCAGAAAAGATGCCATTCAATTGAAAACAACGTTTTTATTATTTCCATCAGATTCCAAAACTAAAAGAGTACGCCCATAACGGCATGACGTTTTTAACATTTTGAAACGTAATATCCTTTATAATGTCGTTAGCGCGATGTAAAGATTGAACGGATCTCACTGGAGGAAACTGCTGCAACAGACTAATGAAATGTATTTCTCGGAATATCGATCATATCCCAACACGAACATGGGTCTGAAAGGTTTGTGCGATACAATCAAATTATTAAGTTGAGCTCAATGAGTCTATAACACATTCAATATACATATCTACAGCTCCCGACTTCAAAACTACCGTAAGAAGAAACGCACAGATAGTGTAGATGAAATTAAGGAGGGAAGAAAGGAGACAAAGATAAATAACTCCTTTAATGTAATTAGGTAAAGCTTTCGAAATAACAGCTAGTATGATCACAGTTAGATATCCGAATATCTAATGTATATTCTTTTAAATGTTTATGTTTAGAAATGGACCAATTTCGAGGTATGTTTAAAATGTACTATGAATATAATAATGTACAAAATTATTTTGCAAACCGGTGATGCATAGTAAAAACATCTGTTTTCTTAATAGATCTACCATACTACAATGATGTTAGAGGACCTACCTGCAGTGATCGTAAATCTCTTTGTACGCGTAATGGTGAAGTCACTCCTGCTTATCAACAGTTTCAGGCTAGTAGCACACGGCTTAGTAGTAGTTAGCACATAGTACTTAGTTAATAAATTTCACTAGTTTCACTCGTCTCAATGGAGAGTTTGTAAAGTCTTATTACTTGGATTATTTGTGACATTTGTTAAACCAATATTTTTATGAATCTTTTCTTTTGCTTCATTATAATAAGAAGCTAGTAATAGTAATGCTATGTAAATGAGTAATGGACGATGGAATATTTACAATTTGCATACTTTGAATAAAATTAGATTTTTTTACATTACAAGCATTATTATTTGTCTATTATACACTGACACAATATTTACATGCTTTGTCTAATTTTTTATTCCTCCTGTGACGATAGTCGGTCTAATGGTTACCGCACTCAGCATCTAATATAATCAGAACCGTCCGAATGTCTTTTGTTATGGTGATATTCAGATACTCTTAAAAGGCCCTTGGTAGACAATCTTTTGAAACAGTCACTCCTCAAGTGACTCCGCAGATTACGATGGTTTCCGTGCAGTTATTCATTCGTGAGGGAAAACGCTAGTCCGACTGGCGGTTGGAGTCTCAATGGAGAGAAGCAGATAAGGAAGCGTCCGTCTATAAATGGAAACTATTCTTTTGGAAAACCAGGATCAGCAGTGAGCTGCTTTACAAGTTTTTTTGAAATACATTGTATAAACAAGTTTGCACGATAAAATACATAAACAACAACTAAAATTAAAATTACATTTTACAAGTATACATCAGACAGTAAGAACATGTGTGTGAGGAAATCTAATGACACAGTTCCTGTTAATCTTTATACTAATTTGAACTAGTAATCTTAATTTTGTATAGGCTTAACTATTGTGTGTAATATCATTTTTGTAAGTCAGGGTGGTTTGAAAGTGTCATTAGGATATCGGGATTTGATCCTACTATTTTCTGTTAACGACTTTCCTAAATGAAATGTATGGGAAGGAGGGATAAATGTTAACTAGAACTGTAGAAGGTATCAGGATACAAATATTTTTAACCCCGTAATTATCACTAAACTCCACCGTACATAAGCATATAACATTACACTAAGACATGAACACAACGATCAGCAGTACAGTTACAAGGTTTTATGATTTATAATTGAAAATTTAGGTTTGAATTTTTTCCTACATCAACCACATTCTTCCTTCTGCTTTCTATCATTATAGAAACCAATTACATTCATCCTAGAATTAGTGTACTGAGACCAAAAGAGATAAGGGTGACAAATAGCTGTTACATGTTTGATGCAAAATGAGACAAATAAACATCTGGCACACCTGTCAAATTAACACGGATCTCTAGTTAACAGGAAATGAGTAATCCATTTCAATTCATGTTCGAAAAGACCTTCGCCTAGACCGAGCGGGATATAAGAACGTATCATTCTGAGAATTAATAATGAATTCAACGTGTCTGAGGCGGAAGAATGAGATGTTGAAGCAACTTCTAAGAATTTCACGTGTCCCATGAAGTGGCAAGAAGTAATCGATACCAATGAACAGCGTGCGTCGCAGGCAGGAAGATGGTGTGGAACACATACTACACGTTGGAGAAGGGAAAGAAAATGATTAAGGAATATTTCCGATTGCGAGAAATGATTAACGCCTAATCACACTACCTAATTTACTTGATCTTGCTTACCACTTTCCTTGAGAACATTTATCTGGCGATGACATGGAAATAAAAGAAATTGCTTCAGAAACACATACGAAGACATAAAACTCAATATACTTGAAAATGTAAAAAAAATACGATGTTTACAAATGACTACGAAGTAATTTTATTAAGATTTTTAAGAGACTGAGGTTATCAACTGAATCATTATTTATATGATAATATTACCAATGAAGTAACCCAACCCAAAACACTCTTTTCTGCCCCAAAGTTTAGAAATCCCAAGTACTATTGCATTTATTTATCCGTACTTGATCAAGGTTCAATGTCCAATAACACAAGTAACTACGACTGAATTTAATAACTCATGACATTGATGTAGTTCGTTAGACAGGCTGCAAATATCTTTAAATTTTTGTTGGATGAGAGTCTTTTGCAATTCTCCGCCAACAATGATCAACCCAGAATTATAACTTTTATATTCACTATACCTTCACGCATTTTAACATTTTCAAAAATTTCTTAAGTCAAATAAGGACTTAGACTGAATGAAAAGATGAATCCAGTTTCAACTCCGAATCACCCAGCTTTTGGTCCGTATTTCGGGCAGAACGGGTCCGACAATAAAAAACGAGGTATACAACATATGGAAGGAAAATTAATGTATATCCTCGTGGTTACCGGTGTATGTTACTACTCATTATGCTTTATAAATGAAAGTCACAAGAAAGTGAAGAGTGTATATGTTACGTAAAAATCAGAATTCGGCCACTGGATGAAAAAGAACGACCAATACTAGTTTTGGACGTTGCGCTTTTTTCCAAAACTGGTTTTGCTCGATTTGATGGACTAAACCAATATTGATCATTATTTGTGTCATCGGAAAAATGGTGTTCCGTGAAATTTAAAGTAGAACAATCTCTAGAGAATGTAGAGTGTTAAATATGTTTTCATTCCAACACAGGCTATTAATATAGATGGTATGTATGGAGACGATATTAATAACAAGCAATAATATAACACAATTATGAGGTCACACAGACCCGCTGTGATATTTCAATAGAATGAGGTGTAAAATGGAATTTATTTTGTTATAGTTTTAGATCATTCTCTTTATTTATTGTTTTACAATTTCCTTTATTACAGAACTAGCTGATTTTCCCAGCTTCACTCAGGTCAGAAATGGTAATATATGATGATTTATTTAATATGTGAACGAATACTTGTTTTACTAAAAAACGTTTTATTTATTGCGTGAAATTATTTTCATATCGAAGCAACAATTTTACCATTATCAATACAAAATTAATCTACCCATCTTTCGTTATATCTTTTGAAGTGTTGTAAAAGTATAAAGCTTTCACGAGAAACCTGTGAATTTCCATTCGCGCGCTTTAAGTCAAAATTAAAAATAGCATACGGTCACTTCTGGGCGTTTTTAACCACCATACGGATACGGAAGGCCAATCTTGCTTGACGCATCACGACATAACGGCTTTAAACCTGAATTTACCAACAGACTAGATTTCTTTAACATCAGATAAAAGAATTGTGTAATAATTTATCTGGCCTTAAACTAGCGTATATTTGAGTAAAATAATTCTGCTTAAAGCAGTAAAGACACGAAGTCAAGTCTTTCAAGATGATAGATAATAAACAAACAAACAAATACTTATTTTAATATACTAGTATCATATGATTAAGATTAGGTGGTTAATGAATAACGCAGTTCTCGAACTTTGCTAAATTTGTGAATAATTAGTACGATAATCGTTGAACAGCTACGTTTAACGCGTTTCATTTCCAGAAAATATACAACTTTATTATGACATTCTTTAATATATATATTATAGTTAATAAATAATTTGTCATTCAATGCATCAAACTGTAAACTAGCCTATGTTGTAAGTTGAATGATTTTGCTTCATACAGGAAAACCTGATATCTGTAACCCATTGAGTTTTCATTATCATACACGAAGAAAAACCTAGGCTGGGGCAGCTAATGTATTGGCTGCTAGCCGGACAGACAACACATATGCTAGCACAGCTAACATCCGTCTGCTATGGCGTAAATTTTCCTCCCTCTCTACCACAGCTTACAGTATTAGCTCTGACAACTTAATAGATAATCTACATGATGAGAAGGGACATGTTATATTAAATTATGGTAGAGGATCTCGCCAATCCATTAAAATATAACGTTGATTCGGCGTAAACTCATTTGCATGCGGTTTTATCTTACGATTTTCTTGGCGATGTTCATTTTCATTACAACTCTATTACATAACATTGCTTAATCACAGGCGCATAGCACACATTATTTTTCGGGACGATCCTTTTTCAACGACCTTCTTCAGGCATTCGACAGCTCCAGCATTCGATCCAGGGTACTTTTCTTCTCAAAGCGAGAACGCTACCACTGGGCTACTGCAGCCCGGTAATGGATAATTTTTTATCGTCTTGTATTGCGCTGTCTTAGATTTGGCACCGTAGTAGTGGTACCATGAATAGTAAATACGTAAAACAGTAATCATCTCTAAAAATCTTGAAAAATATATCTTAAAGTACCAACAAATATTGTTTTTATGAATCCAAACGTGTCTTTATTTTGATTATACTTGAAATGTATTCTTATTAGATTAATACAGTTGAAAATAACAAATAGGTATTGGGTAACATTAACCTACAAAAATTCTAAATATCATCAGTGTACAGTTGCTCGACGTCAAAACAATATAGTAAATGTTCGTCGTCTGGGCTTCAAGTTTCGGACGATGCGATATCGAGATGTCGTCGATTAGTCGTTGTAATGAATCATTAGACAACTATCCATAGTTACGAACGCCATGGTGGATTTAATTCCGTAAAACAATTACGCAGGCTGAGCCAACTCAGTCATGAATCAACGAACCGAATGCATAGAAGGCAGCGCAGCCGAATGTCATTTAGCGGCAACTACGAACGAGATCGGCGGGGAGGAACAAACAACACTATGTCAGATTTTTGAGCGGGGATGAGCTGTTTCGCGCAAAACCCACAAGCTATAGCTGTTGATGTACCTTTGTTCCTCCCAGACAAAACAGCGTTAGCTTCCGCAGTGATAGAAAATTGGTTTCGATCAAACGAAAACTGTTTTAGGGCAGTCACAGCGTAAGCTGTGTCTAATGGTGCTGTCTGTCCGCTTGACAGCCAACGCAAGATCTGTCACAGCTAACATTAGCCTGAGCTATCCAACTTTTTTTTTCCGTGTAAGCAACAAATGTAAACATAATCATATTTTTAAATATTTGAGTCATCCCATATCAAGTGATCCAATTTTTAAATATTTTTTACCTCATATTCTCTAATCTTCTTCTCATTTCTCACACTTGCTCAGTAGCCTATCGTGAAAAGTGTACAATATCAATGTTGTCATTTTTGAGTTAAGACTGATTAAAATTGCAAAAATATTACAGGAATATTATTTAGAAGGATAGGTCAAAATAATGTGCAGGTTTATGGTTTGTGGATGTTGACGTGGATGAGGGACGTTGATGTTGAGGCAACATTGTAACAAGCCCTGTGGTTGGATATAATATATCCGAAACATTGGCGAGTTATGTAGGGTTTTTATTCTTTTGAACTATTCCTCAATATAATACTCCTGTAATACCAAGTGGTTAATAATTATATAATGTTGAAAAATTATTTTAATTTGGGGCCGACATGCCTTTCCATAAATTTTAATAAATCAGTCCAGAATTAAGCTATTAAAAAATAAAAATAGCATTCTTTTCAGAAGGTTACCAGCTTTCATATAATATAACACACAATTAACTCGTTTCAAATTTTAAAATTAGTGTTATTATTTAAAATTTTAAAACTTTAATTAAAAAACTAATATGAGATCTCAATGGGATTATTCAGAAATTTTCTTTTATTGCACGATAAACCTTGCAGTAATGAAGCAATCCTTATGCAAGTAGAATTGAATGTAATAGCACAGAAGATTTCAAACCATTTTCTATATTTTAAACAATAACTTTATATTTAAATACAAGTTTCAACATAATACCTCAGAAATGATCCAAGTTTTAAAAAGAGATTGTACAAATGCATCCAATATCATTCACTTAAACAGAGTAAAACTGAAGTCGTTGGTGTACTTTTCCTCCCATAAAATATGAAAAAATAAACAAACCCAAATATTAGTTGTACTTGGAAGTTAAACTGAAAAACCCATTCCAAATATAAAAGAGCGTGTAGACTGACTCAAATTAGTACAAAATGCAACATCTGTATAATCTGTACCAGCATCAAAGCTTTAGTGCTAATCAGGTGACCTTTTCCCCAAGATCTTTGTAATTAGAAATTCAAATTAAGAGACTTAAAGTAATCAGTAGACTGCGGTAACACAATAAATTGCACAACAGTCGATTTTAGGATTTTCTTTTTTATTTCACTCTATTATACTTTTGTGGAAAATACTAAGATTTTCATTAGTTCAACTACAAATAAAAAATGTACGGCCCGTTTACGAAGATCCTACACCTATCCTGCTCTAAAATTTAAGGCCATTTCAAGAGATTTTAACACTAAACACAATTGTTTGAGACTGTTCAGATCGCGATATTTTAATATTAATAACGTTCTTTCAACAATTAATTCGATAAGTCCGTTACAAAAACAGTTATGCACAGCAATTTCATAAAAAATGGAATAACATTTCGCGTTTGCATCATACGTAATGAACTAAAACACCAAATTTATACCACAAACCAATAGTATACAAAAATTTAAATCTCGCGTTCCGAGGATTTCTTTCTTGGTTATGAACATTTTTTTTCATAATTCAAGAGAACAATGCATCATGTATTAGTAAAATTTCCTTTCTTAATTAACATGTGTGTGTGAAAGAATGTTTTTCAATTTAATTTCAGTTAGAAAACTAAATGATACATACTAAGGTGTACGATTAATAAAATTAAATTTTAATTTGCATTTAAAAAATTACAAGAAAGAACTCCATGATTAAATACTTAAAAAGCATGCCTGGCATATATGCACAAAGTAACCTTTCATTCTTTTGCATTTTCGTGACGGGAGCAAAACGGAGGGAAAAATAAGGCCTCAGAATGGAAAACTGGCCTTTGTTTTACAAATAAAATAATAAATTAAAAATTTTTTAAAATAAGCTTTTATTTAAACGATGTACTAAAACGAAAAGATTTTTACTAAAGTATTGCACTGTCAAATGCTAATACGTCCATTCATATTTCACATTAGTAGATCCTAACAAAAATAAGCGTTCTTTCTATTATTATAGCTAAAAATGGTTTAATATTTGATGTTCAATTATTTGTTTAAAAAAACTTGTCGCGCGAAATGATCATAAAAGTGGTTACCCATTAATTTCATTTGGCAGTGATGGATTGGTAAGTACTTGCCGAAGTGTGTATTTTATTTACGATTCGCGCAACAAACTTTTTGAAAAAAATAACTTATTTTATTCGCTTTTTAGTATTAGAATGCGTTTATTTATTTGTTTAATAATTAATCTTGCTTGTTCATTTGTAATACTCAAAATATCTTTCAAACACAAAACTTGTATTAAAATAAATAAATAGCATAAATGATATAGCATCCGTGAGATACACCTTCCAATAGTGTAAACATCTTTTGAGAAACGATTGTAATGATAAGATAAGAAGTTAAAACGAAAAGCGTAGGTTATGCAATGCGTTATACTTCAATGAGAGAGACGGATTGTATTTCAGAGGAAGCATCCCGGAAATAATTCGCCGCGAGTTATCTGGGAATAAAATCGTTATAAAAATCTTTTTAAACGTTTTTATTTCAAATAGGCATCATAATATTGTATTGTTAGATGGTTCATATATGTGCCCCAACTTTCAGATAAATCAGTTCAGGAAAACTGGTTTAAAATTCAGTTGTAAAATTTGGCCCCAACATACCAACTAACATGTGAAGTTAAATGAAGCTTGTAAAATTAGGGTCTTTTTAGAGGTCCCTAAAATGGTTTTGAAATTTAGGGCTACTTTAAGACACATGGAAACCCTAGTTTAATATATTTCTGCAAAACGTTTAAAAAATTACGCCCCAGAACTGTAAAACACTGTAGGATTGTTCGACGTTTATTTATAATATTGTTTACAAACAAATTTGGTTGTTTATAAAGAAACGATGAGACATTAATATAATTTTAAAATAAACTTATAGATGAAAATATTCTTTAAAACAAAAAAGCATGACTTTTAATTTTGTTTATATCACTATATGTTATCCTGAAAAGTTTGCTTCCTTGCATTAACGTAAATCCAGCAAAACCACAAATATCTGTATGATCTCATTCAGATTCCAAGTTCGAATATTGCAGAGAGATTGTGGAAAAAAAGGAAGAAAAAAAGAATTTTTGAAAATCTTTACTCATATGAATTCTTTTTTGTCAAATTTTAAACTTTTTAAATTTAAAATTAAATTTTACAAGAAATTGTTCATGTAACATCATATGAAAGCTTATTACGTACTGAAGAGAATGCAACTTTTATATTATAAGTATTCCAGTTCCACACTGGGATATCAAGATTTATGTGAAACATAGTAAAGCCAAAATTGAGAAATTTTAAAATTCTTATTACATAAAAATATAATGAGACATAAAAGAAACAAAACCAGATTTGTGATCATCTAATTTTGTACTTTATGCATATTTAAAATGGAAGCAATTGGAAATAGTATGATAAAAGTCATTGGATCACTTGACATGGAATGACCCGTTAGTGAAATTAAAAATTTTCTGCGTATTTATTTGGGGTTATGGTACATATTGTCGACAGAGTTTCATTTTCTGTTATAGGTCTTCATTCTCAACGCATTAATATAACAAAAAATGGTTCAAATTATAATGGACCCGCAACGCTTTGATAATAAAACTTGGAAATGTGGAAGAAGTTTTGAACCAGGTAAAAGAAATAACATAATTTTCGGAATAAATAAAAGTAATATTAATTTTAACTACACGTTAACGTCCATTATGCGTCGTATTTCTTGTGTCAAACGGGGTCTTTTCGAATGTTCTAAAAAAAACATGTTGAAAAAAATAGTAAAAAAAATTAGTGATATCATTAGCGTCTACTGCCATTGCACAACTCCCTTTGTCAGTATGAACTTAAGTTCTGGTAAACTTCCGTGTTGCGATAACTATATTTGCAAATATGCGTGCAATCATTTAACAAATTAGTCCCCTTATTTATGTGCAAGAAATCCATTATTCGAAGTATTCTGATTACTCCATAACGCGCCTCATGTTAACTCGGTCAACTATCATTTAGTATGATGGAATTTAGCATTAAGCAATATTTTGTGTCGTAAAATTTAAGAGACGGCTGCTGAAAACTTATATTGAATAAATTGCCGGACTCTGTTGGGAACACTGGGTTAATTAGAGAAAAATAAATCTTGTAAATCTTGAATAAAATGTCTATTATACATTATCCAAAGGCGATAATTCAGACGACAATCACCAATACTTCCGAAATTTTTTAAAAAGTTCTATTGAAATAATAAAATTTGAAATTAGTGCTATTTTAATAGTTACGATTTATAAACAATATTTTCCGAAAAATCTATTTTGATAATCATACGTACTTCTGATAACCCGTTTTTGTGTTTTATTAAATACAAATTTGTTGGTAGTATGTTAATGTTATAACACGTACCGAACAATTTTATTCTTATCTTAGGTGTGAACTTAAATGTTAAATCCACTTCTGCCTTAGAGCTCACAATATCTGTTTGGGAGCTGTAATAAACGAAACCTTAATTCATGCTCTCACATTGCTTAGGAAAATCTTAAACATACGCTGAGCAATTGGCAATTCGGCAACGTCGCATTACGACAAATCTGGCAATATTGCTAGCAACTGAAGGAGATCAATTAGAGCATTTTCGAAGTTCAATATACATTGCGCTGATACATATGCTAACTATTCGACGCCTACGTATACTTTAATACATTTGTTTATACAAAACATAAGACCTCCAAACACGTTCACCTCTCCAGCACACAGCAAACCTCTGCTAACAGATCACTAACAAAATTAAGGAAGAGTCAATAAAAACATAGCTTATTGTTGAGGTAAAATATCTGACTGGATGCTATATAAAAAACTGTTTCATTGTCAAAATGACATTTTGTTGGTTAGATCAATAATGCTTTGAAATGCAAGGTAAATTGACACTATTCAATAATACGAATAGTTATTTGTTGTTAGAGTATGGAAAAATGACCAAAAATGAAATTAATAAAGATACAATACGTATTTTACTCCTTCTCCGGCTTCTCGCAAACGACAGCTGACGCTGCTTTTCAACTGTCTAAGTTCAGTCTAGAGCGCTCCCCCTTAGTATAAGTGGGAACTAATTCTCTTCAACTATTCTTGGAGGGACCAGACACGCTCTCGTGGGTTCCCATGGGATACTGATTAAATATTATACATCTTTTAAGCGGCAATCTCGATTTCGCTCGCACTGCGCAGGCGCCGGGCACACCTGTACACAGCAGTTGACCGGCCGTTCCAGGCGTTTTGTAATCCGTTACCTGCACGATCGTTTTAACCGTGTATGTAGGTTTCTTCGAAACACATTAGTTCAACGTATCTACTAAATAATTTCTATAAATGAACTCTTAAGTTACGGTATTTCTAGTTTGGTCATTTGTGAATGAAAGTATTCAATAATATATTTCACGAGGAATTTTTTAACGTTTTTTAAATTTCAATTGATCTATGCAGAAATTATTCAATATTGAATTAAAAAGCAATCAATTCTAGAAATATTTAAGAAAACAATGATACAAAAAGCAATTCGAGTTTCTAATTATAACCGAAAAGTAAGTGTGATATGAAAATACACCAGAGCAATGTTTACTAAGCCCACCAAAATATGTTAAGTTGGAAATATGTAAAAGTATACTTGATTTTAATAAAAACATTGAGTAGGAAATGGATATGCCTTAAGTTGTCCAATTTATATCAAATCAATATTTTCAATAAAAATACATTCATATAGCATCTAGATTTGTCATACTTTACATTTGGAGCACAATATTTAATAAAGAAAAAGTTGGATGCACTTATTGGTTTAAACTAACAGTATTCGGAGCAACAAAACAGTATTCGTATCTGAATGTCTTGCCAAGAATAGAAATAAGGAGGATGAAAAACTACACGTCTTTATTACACTTGACAGTTTTAGACATGGTAGAATGAACAACAAAATGTATAATAGCCGTATTACTCTAATGATAACTAATAACCGTTTAAGGAAGAGTCAAGTATACTTTTATTTAAACAATGATTTTATATAATTAAAAATCTTATAATTTAACCGCATGATATCAAGAAGTACCAGCGATAGGTTTTACACAGGCCTTTTGGCACATTGCTAAAGTAACTTCTCGCTAGATGGAAAGTATGAAGTGAACTTACCTAGTTCATATCTACATTTATTTGTATTTTTTTTTGTTTCAAACTTTTACCTAGAAGACTAAACATCTTCTACGCAAAGTATTTAACGTTCACCAAGTGGATTACTTTGTTTGTATTTTTTGAACCCTTAAAAGGGCAGTTTTTGTCACTTAATAACGAGTCCAATCCAGTCACAGTCTACCACGTCTTGCAACCGTCTAGGGATTGAGTTGATTAAGGTGGATGCATAAGTCGGGTTGTGAGCAATTTCCTTCCACGCTTCACATACAGCATCCCAGAGCGCATCAGTGGTTGTGGGAGGTGGATCAGGCAAATTTTCGGCCATGAGACGCTTCATCTCCGCCCACACGTTTTTGATTGGGATGAGGTCAGAGGCATGCGGGGCTAGTGGAGAATTTCCACTTCCTCCTGTTCTACGATCCATTCCTGCACCAATCGAGACGTATGGACAGATGAATTATCATGCTCAAATATAGTTCTAGAGCAAGATACAATTGCTGCACCGAAGGGTTCATATATCTCGCAAGATATGGAGATACTGATGCCCATTAAGATGACCTTACATTTTGTGAAGAACTCTTACACCGCGAGAAATTATCCACTCCCAACACGTCACAGATACGCGTCCATATCGTGCTGTCTCTCCCTCACACACATATTCAGGACAACGGCGAGTTCCACGAGGTCGATATACGCGCTCAGGTCCGACATTTGCAGAGGAAAAAACACTATCGTGTGAGAAAATCTCGTTTCCCTAATTACGATTAATTTTTCCTCTGCAAATGCTTACCAATACACTCTTATGTTACTCGGAACGCGCCTTCTTTTGTCGCTACCCTCCTAGATCGGAGTCCATTATCTCTCAGATGGTTTCTAACAGTTATCGCGTAACCGGGAAAATTAAACAGTCGTCTTAACTGTTCCTTAGCCTGGTTCACCAAAACGGCGTCCTGGACTACGGTAGACACTCGCTACAATCAGTGCTAGCACGCCTTCCAAACTATCCAGTTTCGCGATACTGCCGAATCATTTGCAGGCAGTTCTTCGACTTACTCCATATTGCCTTCCTGCTACCGAGGCACTGAAATTGGCATTTTCCACCAACGCATCACCTTTTCCCTAACGGAGCGCTCGTAATAAGACATGGCACTAGAATACTTCGCAAAGTTCACTTTGCTAAGATCGTATAAGTCAAGTTCCCCCTTAGCAGAGCAACTCGAGGTCGTCTATTAGATAAGATAAGGTATTGCAAACATTTCTACTTACAGTCGTAAATGAAAGAAATAATTTCAACAAATAACTATACAAAGAAAATTGGCAGAATTTTGTATATATTTCTATGAATTGACGAAATTATGTTTTTAAAGGATATTTTAATTGGTAAATTCTGAAAGTAAAATGGACTAATTTGAAGTGAATTTGCCCTCCAAACTGCATGGATGACGTATCTCAGGAAAACGAAGCTCTACCACGATTGTTACGATCAATAAGCCACTGGTTCAATCCCAGATGATCCATGAGAAAAGATTTTTGAAAGTGAATTCAATCATAAATCAGCTGAGAATGTTTGTATGAGAGGTGAAATAAACGATATCTTCATGAAAACTCACATTGCTGAGTAAATCTAAACATGCTATTGGGCAACGTCGCATAACGTGTCATCGCGCCAACTTTGTTGGCATCTAAACAGATAACAAACCTTCATAGTTAATTTCCGTATCATCTGATATATTCGAACGTCTTCATATTACTCTTATTTTTGTTCAACGCGTTGAAAAAAATCGAAACAAACAATGCTAAGAAAATGGAAATTGGGAAACGTTTTATAAGTTCTTTATTATTTTAATATAACCTAGTTTCCTCAAGAATTAAGTTTGTTTTATACAATGGTCTCGCTGAACTGTACTTTATTCACACTTTGTAATGTGGCTCTTCCAATTCCCACTTTAGAAACACTTAAATTTGATATTGCTGATTTTGCATTAGAGACAACATGTATTAGTCGCCATGTGTGGCGTTGAATAAAACCTACAAGGAAAACCAATCCTTTCATTTACTAATAATAAACTAATTATAATTAAAAAAGTGTATTTTAACATTCTGATCGAAAATCAATAAAGTATATGGTTTAGAGAGGAATCAAATATTGAGAGTGTTGAAATATTTCAAAAATGTATATTCTATATTGAGTGATCTAATATTTGCATATTGAGTATATTGTATATTGTATATTGAGTGATATAATATTTCTAAACGAATATAACGAATGACTGATAATAAATTTGTCATTGCGATCTCCTCCATAATTATGTTTATCTTCTCTATCGATGCATTCTAAAGTGGTGTTATTTCAGGTTATAGAACATGAAATCCTACTGAATTAAATACCGAAAGTTTCATCTTCGGTGACCAGCACAAATTAAGCAAAAAATTCTAAAATTTAAATAAAAGTAATCTTTTTTAAAATTCTGTTTGGTCAGATCAAAACTACATTTAGTAACATTCTTGAGTTTGAGAATAGGGTTTTATAAGTTCAATGCGTTTAAATATTGTGTTTGAATTAAGAACTCTTATGGATATATTTATCTATGATCATAGCTTTCCAATTTGTGAGAGTGTTTCGATATCCGTGTCTTTTCCCATTCTCGTTCGTTCATAATCTAATGTTACATATCTTGCTTTTAGGCAATAATTGCAAGTAATATAAAATCTTCGAAAAACACTTGGATCTAAAACATACAAAACATCTTAATAGATGCCAATATGCTTTTATTTCTTCATGCCATGGGCACATTTGGGACCTACAAGGAGACAGTTTGAGTTGACTTTACTCAAGAGAATTCTCAATATAAAAGCTTAAATCTAAATATTTCGTAAACGTACGGCTCGACTAGCAAATTTATGTGATTGATGTCTTACAATGTAATCCAGATTGTATCGTGGAACAAAAGCGATTTTTCTGCATTATTCATCATTCAGTTACACAGTAATACAATTTCCAATATATTCCATTCCATGGCATGTCGTAGTGAGAACATATAATTGCGAATTAATAGAATTTCACCGAGAAATTAAGTTTTCTGTCTCCATAAGTATTACTTGCTATAAATATTTTAAAATGTGTTTAACTAAAAACTAAAATATATTCCACTAATGATGATAAAATTCAATATATCTCCGCGAGTTTTATTACAAATCTCTTCGTTGTTCCTGCTCTACCATTAGACCACCAAATATAAAAGCTTCTTTAACTCTACGTTCTATTTGTTAAACAAAAGTGACGTGTCATTCACGTCTACGTGATGAACACTTCTGCCATCTAAATTTCTATTTTAAAAGGCAGCAAAAAGTAGAACGCCATTTAAATACTCCGCATAAGTCACATAAATATTCCAATGAAGAACCTTATCGGCAAAATTTCATAATTTTGTTCAATGCTTTCATAAAATACGAAATTCTCTATTGTATTGACGGTAAATAATTATTTAAGAAGAGGAGATTTCTAGATTTAAAATAACAAGTTCTTAAAATATGACACTGAATCTGGAATGCTGAGACCTACTAGTTACAGTTAACTTCATATATAAATTTTTATGTATCTTGTCAACTACCTCGCTGCTATATTAATTTATTGTAAATATTATGCTTAATGTCAAATTAATACGTTTATCTTCACAAATATAAACATCCATGTTGGTTCGTAAAAACTTACATACTCGTAAAGAATGCATCTAAACTACCATATTCGTCCCCTGCTATTGAAATCAATGAATAATACTGAATATCGATGCTAACATTTTGAATGAAGAATGAGTTTTCATTATTAATATTATTATTATCTGTGTATCAAATGAATCCAGTTTTTGTGAAGGATACAAGTGGTACTCCTTTGAAATTAATGTGAATTAATTATAATTAATTTCCCTGAATTTATTAGTACAGGAAGTAAAACAAGAAAGAAAGACAGTAAGAAAGAAAGAAAGAACGAAAGAAAAAGAAAGAAAGACAGTAAGAAAGAAAGAAAGAAAGTAAGACAGTAAGTAAGAAAGAAAGAAAGAAAGTAAGACAGTAAGAAAGAAAGAAAGAAAGAAAGAAAGAAAGACAGTAAGAAAGAAAGAAAGATGGAAGGAAGGAAAGAAAGAAAGAAAGAAAGAAAGAAAGAAAGAAAGAAAGAAAGAAAGAAAGAAAGAAAGAGAGAAAGAAAGAAAGAAAGAAAGAAAGAAAGGAATGAAAGATATCTGAAGGAAAAAAGAAAGGAATGAAAGAGAAAATGATGAAATGATATCTGAGATAATGAGAGATACTCAATTAAATGGAATATTAATTTTTATTCTATACTTATTCTGGAATATTTTTCTCGTATTGGTATGTTACTTAACTTTACCATAATTGAAATGCGATGTTTTATTGTGTGATTATCTTAATCAATCTGTGTGAATACAACTAAATTTCTTTTGAATATTTTAATAAAAAGTGATTTGTGTTTTTGTTATATTTATTGAAATCCAATAAACATTTTTTGTAATATTACTCTCTGAGCATGTTGCTTTATGTTGCACGATTACAGTCAAAGCGATTTATCTGGTATCAATATGTTTCTAGTAGATGTAATTGATTTATTCTGTAAGTGGTTTAACACTAGAATTAACCTTTCGTGTTATTCATTCATATTTTATACAATTGTTTTCTATAATTCTTGAATTCCAATTGACATATAAGAATAATAAAAAAGAATAGCAAATTATGTGAAATCACGATAGACAATACACATCACTTCATGCCAATGAGCTTTGAGTTCTTTACGCCATTGTATAAAGTTCAGAAACAGGAATATTAAATGTAATTCCAGATTCGAATTTAAAAAAGTCCACACGATATATAATTCTATGATAACAATATTTTTTTACATTAAGACGCAAACATTTTTACAGAAACTTTAATATCTTTTATATTCTCTGGGAAGGCGTTGTGAAACACCAAATCTTGAGATGTCACTTCAATATAGAAAATGATAAAGTTTATTGAAGTTGAGAATATACAAAAAAAATTTTGTTATGGAAGTCCATAATGTGTATAATAAAAATTTACAAAATATTTCTTTAATAGCGGCTTAACAAAACATTTTCTCTCGTTACGATTTAATAGGGGTACGTTCGCCAAAACTAGTCTCCTATTGGTCTGCCAAATATGGAAGCAGTTTCAAGTTTGCCTACGATTGGTCGAACAAAAGTGAGGAGCTTCTCCTCCGTCGCAGAGAAGTGGCGTTGCAAATCTAACGGCTCCAAATCATCTAGAGCGCGGGTCTTGGAATATTTTCCTGAGCCCTTTTATATTTCCAGGAGTATACCATACAATGGTAAATTGAAACTAAATTCTTTACAGTTGAACATAGACTTGCGCAGTAATGTACCAAGCTGGAGACCAACATCCCATCATAGCTTGTATTCCAAAGAGGCTTTTCCAAGAAGTGAAAGTCATCTCCTTGGATCGCAAGAGTCAGAAGTCGGGTTGCCGCCGATCGAGATACCATGATAGCCAGGTGCTATGAGGTATCGGGTCCCTACCGCCGTTCACTGATGGCGGGAACGAGATAGTGGGCCCCCCTGGAGGCTCTGGTGGGGCCCTCCTTTTGTCACATGTCCTCACTGACGGAGGTTGCCGTGACTCGCGTACCACGATGAGATCGTTTTCAGTTTTGAAGTTTATTCGAAGCTCAACGACTTCGTTCAAATAAAGAAATTGCAGCAACTGTTCAATGTTATGCGGTTTTAGAAAGTCTTATCATTCAGAAAACAATCAACGCACTGTGACTAATAATACACTATTTTGTGGAATTTATCAACATTAAGTTTATCAATTGATATAAAGCCCAAGTCAATATTTCAGAAAAATAAAGTTACTTCAGAAGGTGAAAGAACAGCTAAAAGGCTCGTTTCCAAACTTTTCCTTAACAGTACAAATTGTTGCAGAGGAAATACTTCACTGTTCTCCACGTGATCATACGAAGTTGTAACAGCTTTTTGACAGCGTATTTATTTATTTAAAAATCAAAGCATTTTTGTTTTGGTTCAATTCTACCGAAAACCATCACATATTGTAATTGAATACTTTCGCAAAAGGATCAATGTCAAGAATTTCAAGAACTCTGGAACCTCGAATGGGATTTTGTGAAGGGAAGAGAAAAATTCTTCATTCACAAAACGAGATTGAATTGAGTGAAAAGTTAGGAAAAAACCCTAATTTTCCTTGTCTACGTCAACCGCACTCCTGCTCATAGGCAACTTCCAAGTCCTCTCTGAAGAAGCGCCTCGATATGAATCTGGTTTTGACGCGATGCGAGTGCGTGCTCGCTAGTCGTTCCGCATCCTTTCTTGTTTCAAAGAGATTACGGAGTCCACCTTCTAATGGCGCGTTTCATGATTTAAAACAGATGATAACGTAATCTGTTAGCTTTCTGAGGAATCAAAATATTTTCAGAAGGAAATAGATAAGAATTATTTCAAATTAAGTAGAAGTGATCATATTTTACGACAGGAACATTCTTAACACATTTTCTTTATTAAACGTCGATAATTAATCCCTGCTCGTATTTAACGAACGGAGGACGGATTAATTAAGGTTATTTTGACTTTTCCGTTCCGGTTAATTATAAAACTACCAAGAAAAGTCGTGCTTAAGTCAATGATATCGTGAATGTAATTAAATTAATTACTACTAAGGAAACTGCAATAGGGTTTAACAGCTGCAGAAACTGAACAATTAAGTAAGTTGTAGGGAGTAGATAACTAAGTCATTAAGTTATTATAGTCGCAAACCTCGCGGGAAAATCTTTGTGTCAGAGAACAATTAGTCATGGAAGATTTTATTTTAATTTTTCATAGTTTTCACTAATAAGTATCAAGTTTTGTTTATTAGCATGGATGTGGTTTCGCGCCTAACATTAATCGATCATATACGTTTTTGCTTTACATATCCCAATCTGTAAACACAACTTTCCTCTGGCTCACAGGACGCGGATCCGGCGGTATGTTTGAATGACGCAACATAGCATCCTCCCTGTCACACAGGAGGCGTTCTGCCGCAGCAACCCAGTCTTGACGTTCAGCAGGCAGCAGTTTTGTACTAATTCACAAAATTATCGCACGATCCAGGCGGTCCATATCAGTTCATTGAGAGGTTGTTTCAAGATATAAGAAACGGAACTGTTTATAGAAAAAAAGTGAGAAAGTACGCGTCGTTACACGACACTTCATACCAGTTGTACGGAAAAGGTGGTGAAAAAGGCAGAAAATTGGATCGTGATTGCAGAAGAACTGAACATTACTAGTAAGTACGAATATGTATTTCACAATATTATTTCAGAGTTCACTATTTTATTTCACAAAATAATTTTCTTATGTAGTTATTATTTATTATTAGGTACCTCAAAAAAGTATTTGGGCTCTAATGACCTCGACGTTGACAAGCCCTAAAGCCAAAAAAAAAAAAGTATTATAAACCATGCCCTATTGAAGTTATGTCGTACTGGCAAAATAATCAGCAAAATTTTCGCGGATTTGGATTGCAGCATTGGTTGATCTTCGATTGGTGACATCTGTTGGTAGCAGCGCTTGCATAAGCTCTGTAACTTATTCGCTTTGACTATTAATTGGGTGCACCCAATATCGTCTCTTTTTTCTTCTGGTACTCTGTAGTTCCAAAAGAAGTACAAGTTGCTCCTAGCCAGAACAACAAATTTGCAAAGAAAAACCTCCAAATTCTGTAACTCGTGCAAAACACTACTGCCAACCTGTTCTGCGGAAAAATATCACAACACTGGATCGTTCACACATATATCGCGCTGCATGTGACGTAGTCATATTGCCAACCGCCGAGAAGATCGCGCGATCGCTACCCGCCGCTTAATTTATCATACCATGTGTTTTCTTCTCCAGTTTTCACACGCACACATCACTCCACTTTGGTCCACGTAGTAGAATTGAATTTTTATTGCCTATTGAAATATGTGTAATTTTTAATTAAGTAGCTCTTAATAGTAAATTGTAAAAATAATTAACAATGCATCGCAGTTTTTAATTGAACAGATATTTAACGTACAATAAATTCTATGTGATTACAACATATGGGAATAATGTATTTCAATCTTTAATCACAATTCTCTTTCAATCGTTAATTGTTTATTGGCCTAACAATCAAATATTTCCTAACATGGAATGGAGTGCCATATATCACCGTAATTGGTGACAATATTGTGAGCATAATAATGAGGCCACTTTTTGTTTCGAGAAACATTATAAGTGACTGGGCACCGTTTGTTCGCGAATGAGGTCATAAAGAAAACCCATAAATTATCCTAATAAATGATAGCAGTGATACTCGTTCGTGACCAGTTTTAACGCATGCCAAAGTACAAATATAGCGAATCTCCAACCAAAGAACCGGGTATGCAGATACACTAACTCTCAATTTAAATACTTTTACGTACGAAAGTGTGAAGATTGAATTTAAAACACGAAGAAAAGGTTACATATTATTCAAGTTAACATACAATGCCTCTTAAGAAGAAGTAAATCTACTGGACTGCGATAGTTAATGCTTCGAATATTTATGAACATTTTTAGCGGTAGTTGTAATAAAGATGTTAATAATAATAATAATAATAAGTTTGAAGAAAATTAACAAAATCTGCATCCTCTGAAGGATGATCTAAACCAATAATTTACAACCAAAAAATGTCTTTCCGCCTTGTCTTATTATACTCGTAACCTTCACAGACCCATCAATCTCTCACAAGGATTCACAAACTCTTGGTTGATCAATGAATTGGTTTCAATCGTTCGGCTGATATTAATTGAAAAGGTTTTAACAGAATAATCAAATTCTGGGATTTCGCAAATATCATCTCAGAACAAAGTTCGATGGTATTCTTAACAAAAAACAACAACATCAACCATTTAAGGCTAGCGATATGCCGATTTCTATTGACTAACGACATCTCTCGTTATGACAAAAGCGAAAAACCGCGATGCTCGATATTTTTCAGCTATTGTACTCCACCGGATTCCAAGCCCCTGGATAAAACAATAATTAGTATTCGTGTTTCAATTTTATGTGTTAGAGGCAATTTTTAAATTAATTACTGCATGTGTTCACGGAAATAAACTTTAAAGATGGTGTCAGATGTATTGTTAGGTACTCATCTCCCTTTCAATAGCTAAAACAGAATATTAACAATTGTGAATGCAAACTAGTAAACTAAGGTCAGTTTAGAAGTAGGATGCAATGGAAAAAAATGCGGTATTACGATAACTCTTAGGCTATTTTCATCTTGGATTTGAACTCTTCAAATTGAAATAAAATTTCATAGGCATCTACGAGTACATATAATGAATTTGACGTGACATACTTAAAACATTAATAACTGCCTACGTAAAAGTGTGTTCTTGACACAATAATGCAAAATTTGAGCACATAAATATAATGTGTAATTTAGGGTATCTGAATCCAGAATCGAGTTGAAAAACATGAAATCTAGACCGTAAATCAAAATTCGAGCTTGGCACATCACGATAACATTCGCTGACCTCCTAACTTCGCAAAACCAATGCAATCCTTCCAACTGACCCTCCCATCACAGTAACGGTGACTCGAAGCTAATGCGACCTCTTCCGTGTCCAAGACTTTACTCGATAGATCCCGCAAGAAATGCGAGGCTCTCTCACTTTGTCTCTACTTCTTCAAAGAGTTGACGGCCATAAAAGCAAGAAGAAGCGAAGGAGAGGTCGAGGGGGCAAGATTCTCAACAAACAGAGTGATGCAGCGACGGGGAGAAAAGAGGTAGGACACGTCTGCTCCAAAGTTACAAACGTTAATTGGTTCAGGGACTTGATCAACAGGGTCATGATCTCATCGATTTTTCAAGTGAAGTATAAAGATTATATTCCATCCCAAAAGAAACATATTAGCCATTTAAATATGAATGGAAATAGAGTGACATGTATGTAAACTCGTCAGCTGTAGATGGAGCTCGGAATTTATAATCTGGAAGATAAATCACGGGAATAGATTCGGCGCCTAATGGACCATGGCCATTGGCAAACATTTCCACTACGTTACATCATTTGAATACTGGCATAATCCATTTGCTCCGTCACCACGACGGGAAACACTACATCGGCTATACGTCGATACGAAATTTATTGAGCGCAGAGAACACTGTTCATTTACTATTTCGAATATATACAATAGATAATTACAAGTATGGCCTATTAAATACTACAGTACACCACTTAATATTTTACAACTCGATGGATTCATTTCTTCGGTAAAAGAATAAAACAGCGAAAAGGAAAAGAATCCTTGAGTTTCATGTCTATTAATAACGAAAAAATATATGTTATTAATAGACCCAGAAACAACCCTCTACCTAACTGTTCCTACGGCGACGCATACGCTCAATGAACCATTACCCGCATAAGATTTTCATGAAAAACGCATATGCATCCACTTCCGTTCGTGAGTGATGGATAAAAATTGAAGATACCGTACACCCTGGTCTAGACCGATCCAGACAATTTCACAAATCCATCACGGGTAAAGCAAACATTAGTCTTCATATATTAGATTAAAATTATGAGACAACACAAAAGGGGTGTTTCAAACCCGTCATTCATGGTTAGCGTTAATATAGACACTAAATTACTTGTTTGCTATAGTAATATGAATCACGACTTGCAGCTTCATTTTCACGATCACATTCCGGCGCAAAATAAGATTTATTTTTATACCCTTTAAATTTTATACCTTTAAAATTAATATATCTTTAAGGTCTATATAACATTTTAGTAAACTATAAACCTTTTTTACAAAAGCGGGCATAAGTGTAACACACGTGCAAGTGAAACATACAAAATTAAGAACAAGATTATATATACACCTCGTATCAATATTTGAAGACAATAAATTTAGAAACTTTTTCCGGGAAAACCCAAAAAACAGTTAAGGTTTGAGTACGAGACCTCTGGCATTATTCAGAAAATTTAAGAAAGGAAACAGAGTCTAAAAAACAAATTGAAAGTGATAAAAAAACTAGAAAAAGTAAAGGAATAAATAATTGAAATAGGGGAAAGGTTATCTGCCAGTCAAATGAGTGTTGTAGATACATGTGAAAAGGAAAGATTAGAGGAGAGAGTAATAAATGTTCTAGATGAAAGATATAACACATTAAGGAGAAAATGGACAAAAATATACAGGGAATGCAGCATACCAGGAAACAACACAACAGCAATACAAGACAATCACACAAAAATGATGGAGTATGTAAAATAAATGAAACACATTTTTAAAAAATGAAACGGAAAAAATAAAAGAAACAGCAACGCAAAGAATGGAACCTCAAACAAATTTAACGTACGCAGAAACAAAGCAGGGAAAAAGAAATCTCGCGAAAAAGTATTTATAATAGGGAAAGGGGAAGAAATGAAGGAAACAAATATACCACAGGAATTTTATCGGACATTCAACACAACAAAAGAGATTCTAAACATAAAAGAATATCGAATGACTAGAGGGAACAAGTAATTGGTAAGAATTGAAGAAGGAATAATGAGTAATAAGCTACAAGCATTACTAAGTGAAGATACAGAACTAAATCAAGAGACACAATAACCAAGAAATCACTAGGGGTAATACACGGAGTGTCTGAAAAGGGAGATGAAGTTCTAGAAAAAGTTAGACGGCAAAACTCTCAAACAGAAGAAGAAAAGGAGCAAATAAAAGCAATAAAGAAAATAGGAAAAGATGAGTGGCGAACGCGCCACTGAGTACTAGAGATAACAAATGATATAAAACAAAATTGGACAGAAAAAGGAAGAGTATATAATGGATAAGGTTCTTTTAAAGTAGAAGAGTATATAAAACCCTTAAGATGTTTTAAATGCCATCGCTACGGGTACCAGGCTAAATATTGAAGAGAGAAGAATAATTTATTTTTCTTGACATTGTGGAATAGAAGGACAGACTACAAAGATTGTGACAATAAAAAAGAAATAGAAAACATACGCAAATTGCAGAAGAAAATGACTCAATGCAATTCATCATGTATGAGACGTAACTTGTCCAGAATATAAAAAGATATGCGATATAATACGCCAATATACTAGCAATGGTGATTAAAATATTACAAAAAATCTATGAAGAGGATGCCAAGGACACTTATGAGCAATGCAAGAACCATTTCTCAAATATGGAAGACTTATACCGTTGCCAATAAGATATAAAACTATATACATCATAGGAGGAGTAACGGCGTTAATAATATGTAATGACAAGATTGACATATCAGAGTATAAAGAATATTCATCCAAATATATACAAGCAGTGTGAATAGCGAAATACACAATTGATATAATGTATATATAAATGTTTATGCACAATTCGGAAGTAAAAAACAAACAATTTTCCAGAAAATATTCGAAATAATAAGTAGATATAAAGGTAATTTACATCGGGGGAGACTGGTATGCGAGATCCAAATTGTGGGGCGATAAGATACAGAACAAATGAGAAAAACATTTAGAACAATTAATAATGGAACATAATTCACAAATTTTTAAATACACATACCTATGAAAATGGACAGTCTATCATAGACATAACATTATGTACAAAACAAAGACAGACAAAAGCAAAACATTGAAGCGTAGATGATAACAGAAAGCGACCATATGACATTCGTATATGACATCGACTTACAAGGCAATACCACGAAACAGATAGAAATACAAATAAATATGCGGAAGATAAACTGGAACAGACTGACAGAAAAGCACAAAGAGAAAGAAGAATATGCAAAATGGAGCGACAAAACTGATATTGACAAGAGAATAGATGTATTACAACAAGACATGATTTATTATGTAATGCCATTTTGCAGTAATACGATAGATGGAAACCGCCGTGGACAGACATGGTGGGATAAAGAAATACGTAATGAAAAACGGCGACGACAAAAACTACGATGGAGATATAAAAGGTGGAAACAGGTAACAGAGCAGTACGAACAGGGAAAAGAGGAGTACAAAGCACATCTTAAAAGATGAGACATCTGATACGACATAAGAAAAGGGAAGATTGGGATAGTTTCATAACCGACAGTATGGAGACAAATATATGAGGTTACCCATGTCATAGGTAGAGAGAAGATTAAGAATAAGACAACATGGAATACGATAAAACAAGGACTAGAGTTCATAAATGGATGGTATGATACAGGAAAAACAATGTGAACAGAAATCTTTCATAAGCAAGAATCAGAAGAAATGAGTGAATTACAGTTCACACAAGGTGCACACCAAATAAAAGAACAGGACATGGAAGACACAATTAAAGGAATGAATGAAAAAAACAGTCCAAGCTATGACATGATAACAATTGTTATGATCAAACATCTTCACAAAATATATGTAAAAGAATTGGTAGAAATTTATAACACGTTTTAAAGTAGGTTACGTTCCCAGATACTGGAAAATAGAACTATTAAAGTTGTTTATCAAGCCAGGAAACAGGGATAGAAAGGAATCAAAATCATATCGACCAATCACTTTGCTCCCAACATTGGGGAAAATATTTGACAAAATTTTATCAATGAATCTACAAGAGGCACTAAACGGGAAAAGGAATTAGCAGCAATATGAATTCACACTAGGGCAATGCACAAAACACGTAGTGAATGAAATAATAACAAGAATAAAAACACGAACAAAAAAATTTGCGCTTATTGTATTGAAAGATTTTGAAGGGGCATTCGATTCGGTCCAATGGGATGTAGTACAAGAAAAAATTAAAAGACAAGAGATACAAGAACAATTACAACAGATACTAACATATTATCTGACAGATAGACACATATTACTGAAAATAGGATCAGAACATGTAATAAATGCAATCACACAAGGATGTCCGCAAGGGAGCCACTGTGGTTCAACTATATGGAATATTGTGCAGAATAAAATACTACATGTGATGACACAGAAGAGGATAGATATCTATGCACATGCTGACGATACAGTATTTTTAATAGAGGAAAATAGCCGTCAGACAAAAAGTGCAGAAGTTTCAAGTTAGTTTGAGCAGGAATGTCAGAAAGTAAAACTAACAATTTCCAAAACAATGACCGAAGGAACAGTGTTTGAAAACAAAAATCGAGGAAAATCACAACGAGATTCTATTATAAAATTTAATAATTGACGTGTTAAAATAAAGCAAAAAGTAAAATATTTAGGCGTACAAATTGATGAACGGCTCACATTCATGAACCACATTGGAGAGAAGGTAACAAAATTGGTCTCTAGACTAATGAGAGTAGGAATCACAAAGAATAACATCGGAAAAGAACAACTAAATCAAATATATAAGGGAGTAGTGGTTCCACAGCTAACTTGCTGCAGCACACTATGGCATGCATGGAGTGAATTCAAACATATGGATCGAAAATTAAGACAATACCGTTTAACTTGGTAATTTTGGAGCTTTAGCAACATTATCAAAGCATGATAAATTGAAAGGCGTTTCTATGTTGTTCATTGTTTTATTGGTATAAAGCTTTTTCGGCTGCATAGCAGCCATCGTCAGTAACATACACTGAAAAATATAAATGTACATAAAATGACAATAATAAAAATAAAAATAGAAACATAATATGAAAGTATACAATAATTGGGTGAAACGGTATCGAAAGAAGTGTATTTTTGGTTGTTGTTGTTGAAATAAAGNAACACCCCATCACTTTCCATATAATGACCTCCGTTCGGCGTACTCTGCGCATTCGCCAAAAATATTCCTCAATACTCAGGTACGTAATTTTGTCGGTTTGCTCACTCTGTATTTGTTTTCTTTTATTCATTTTTCATTGTTCTTTCCTTTCTTTATTTCAACAACAACCAAAAATACACTTCTTTCGATACTGTTTCACCCAATTGTTGTATACTTTCATATTATGTTTCTATTTTTATTTTTTATTATTGTCATTTTATGTACATTTATATTTTTCAGTGTATGTTACTGACAATGGCTGCTATGCAGCCGAAAAAGCTTTATACCAATAAAACAATGAGCAACATAGAAACGCCTTTCAATTTATCAATACCGTTTAAGTTTAGTAAACTGGAGTGGTACATATAAAAATGTATCAACAAATGCGTTGCAAGTACTACTAGGGTTTTTTCCAATTGATCTTGCAATCGACAAGCATGTATTGCGATACACAGTAAGAAAGAAACAAACTGCAAAAATTAGAGACATCGAAATAAGACACGAATAGAAATGGAAAAGTAAAATAACTCGTGAATTAGTGAAATGTTGAAATATACGTTGGGGTAAAGCAATAGATGGAAGAACGACACACCAATTTATAAGGAATGTAACATTCAGTTATAGAAATAAGAAACGGTTTAAACCAAGTCAACCACTGATGGAAATTATGACAGGACACGGATACTTTAACATTTATTGAAAAAAAAGGAACTGTTACGGCACACCGCAAGCCCAGATGCGATGTGCGTATTTTTTGGGTAGAAGCGGGATTCAACCATAAACCACAACCTTTATGGTAGAGTTCGCTGCCACCAGCTTGGTTTCCCCAAGCAATCAAACACACGTGTAATAACAATAAAATATTTAATTCAAATTAAATAGAGATCTGAATATTTACAAATGTAGACAAACTCTCAAATCATAAATACAAGTTTGAATTTGTTATTACAGAGTTATTGCTATCTGAAAGCAACAATTACACACAGATATAGATACTGGTGTTATGAATTAACTCGGAAATCTACCCTGATTATCTGAATCTCAAAAGTTTCCAAGATGCTATCCCGAAATAACTAACTGTTCCAAGTTACATCATTTGCGCCTAATAGCAATGTAATAGAATTACCGCAGCAATTCTCAGTGGTCTGATGACCAAAACTAACCAAGTTAATTTCAAATAACCTGCGTACTTCCATACACTTCCGCAGAAAAGTCTGAAAGTCACTTAGGATCTGCAATCCTCCCAATATATACAGGAGCTGAGGTCACGTGACTACACCCTCGCTACTGTACTGAGCACTTTACATCAGCTTGGTCACCCCTCAGCTTCTAAGAAAACTGCGTCCGTTCGGCTGACCATTATTTTTGGCAACCACTGGAATATTCCCTCCACACTCGCTTTTCTTCTGAGGGCGTTCATCTCAGTTTTCAGAAGTAGATGGGAGCTCTTCAGCCTCTACACAATAAACGGGAAGTCTTAGTAGCGGTATTTTTCCTTATTTGGCGGGGACTGGCCCGACCCTTAATCTCCTTAGGAATTTCCGGCTAGCAAAGTGCTTGAAAATGTTAATATTTCAAAAATCTATAGACTGCACTGGTCCTGATGGTACAGGAACCTACGAACGTCAAAGAAATGTACGAGTATATGTGACCAGGATGATGAAACAGTAGACCATGTTTTGTACGATTGTATAATTAGGATTGGCAGGATAAGCCAGTTAAAAAGAGGAGGAGTATTTAAAATTTAAAATAGACGAAGTATATCGAAACAAAAGAAGTAAACGAAGAATTCGAGGAGTACGTGATGAAGATACTTAGCATACGAAAAGCATATAAAGCTAGATAAAGATACGTTCCATACCTCCTCGTGGTGGGGACGGACACATAAGTGCAACAATACTTATGGCTAAATTGGAACAGCTGTTTTAATAAAGTGGCAAAAGAATAAAGGATATTGAATAAAAAAATGAAGAAATAAAAGAAGAAAGACAAAAAGTACATAAAATGAAGGAGGAAAAGGAAGAGAAAGTTTAAACGAAAAGACAATAAACCCAGGTAATGACTATATAGCCAAGAAACTGGGATAAAATAGAATGAAAATGAAAAAAGCCATAACAGTACAAACTTTTAAGTAAAAATAAGCAAATATGAAACTTACGTAGTGTTGATACGCAAGTAACAAAATGTTGTGAAATTCACATGTCAAATTTTTAAAAAACATTGATAATTGGGTAAGTTTATATTAAAATTGTAAATCTGCCATATATATGAATCGGCATCATTACTATATTGCAGTACGTCTTTACATTCTGACGTTAGAGTGTAAACTTCTTTGTTACGAGAAAGTACTGGAGACGTGTTGCCAACCTCGGAACAACGTATTTGGTGTGCTTTAATAGGTATAATGAGCCATCAAATGTTTTTTTTTAATATGACAGTTAACAAATTTGAAATTTGAAAATAATTCGCATGTTTCTTTCTAATGTTTATTACTATGGCTCATAAAATCCTAGAACATAATGTACAGAGAAAATTGACTGCTTCGAGAGAATTAAGGGAATTCATAATGAGGAACAAAATTAATGCACTGTGCATACAGGAACATTACTCATCACATGAACGGCCAATGCATGTTCAAAGATGATTTCGTACTATTGCAAAATTGAATTCTTGGGGGGTAATAAATATCAATGATGTGATGGTCTCGGAACAGATGGATGTGATGGTCTTGGAAAATCAATCTGGGGATAATCACAAAGAGATATCGTGTGAAGAAGATAGAGAACAATTCATAATAGTAAATATGTACTAACAAATTAGTGGAAATGTAAGTGGCGACATAAACAATATTCAGGAAATTTTGAATGAATTGAAAGGATATTATATTTTGCTTGAATACAAATGCACACACTAAATTATGGGGGGGATAGGTAATCCAATAAAAGAGGGAATACATTTGAGAATTTAATAACGCAAAATGGTTTGATATTATACAATGACTATAGAGAAAACGCTTTTATTGGAGCATGAGGATCCTCCACTTCAGATTGACTTGACTTTTTCAACTGAATTAACGAGCAATGTTTTCACTGGATGGAGGCTGACGCAAGGGGTAGAAAGTGATCACGCGGGAATTTTGGTGACGCTGAATATTGAAGAAAAGAGTGAGAAAAATAGCGCCGAATAAAATGAAGGACTAAAAATGGATTTAGAAAGGTTCAAAGACAGAACGAAAGTATTTGAGGAAATTGAGAACAACATGCAAGAGGTGAACACTAAAAATATTAATTTACTAAATTAGTTTTTCCTTCGGTTGGATATTTATGTTGTCTCATGTCCTCCCAAGTAAAGGGCAGAGCACTTTTCTAAAATAAGGACATACCGTGAGCCCCCCAAATCAACCTTCCCAATGAATGTCGAAGTAGTGATAGAATTCGGTTAACCAGACGGCGTTCTAGGACGCAACTCAAAATTCTTTGAGCCTTATTTCTCGTTGTGTGAAGAGGAAGCGAAGAATGAGAAGATGCAAAGAGTGTCAGAGTCGCACCATGAAAGCCGCAGAGCGTAGGAGCGAGTCCCGGCTTCGACACGTGGCGCTTCGCGAGGAACTGTCTCGGCGATGGCCTTGGCGATATCCCGTCGCGTCGCCTTCCTACACCTTCGCTCGCTACCCGCGTAGTCTTGTAGCGCTTATCGCGCCGCTTCCTCTGTCTCAAGCTTTCGTCTGGCAGGCGTTAATGCGAGCGCGAGCGGAACACGGCTTGGTTCGTGGCGAGCAAAGAATGCAGGGCGAAGAAAAGAAAGAGGGATGAAGCGGAACGGGGATGGTGGAGAGTGAAGGGCGAAGAATAAGGGAGTGGGCTCAAGGACGAAGACTCGGGTAAAAATAGGAAACTAGTTCTTCATGCGTTTTGTCCCGTCCCATTGCTACAGCGTGATGAGTGATTTATATTCCGTCGACTTTTTGAAGTGACGCGCGAATGTCTCATGCCAATTTCAAGGCTTTTACGCCAAGAAGCGTCTTCCAGAGCAGTTTACGACTCTTTCGAGAAACAATCATTTCACCTGTATGTTATCACGAATCGTTCAAGAAACAGCTCTACGGTACGTTGTAGCGCAATCTCAGGAGTTCAATGAGGTCCATTTTGCAGAAAGAAGTATTTCAGATCAATTGAGGAGTGTCTGCTCAATTGTCGCCACTTCCGCTTAAAAAAATATATTTCCCCCTGATTCGATTGTAGTACTTGGATAATATCGAAAATACCCTTATATCCTGCTCAACAATACTTATTTTATTTTCAAAACACACCCTGTACTTCTTGATTCTGATAAAAGGGTAAATTTACATACATTAACTTAATTTTGATTTTGCCTCATTGGAATCAGGAACCAAAAAGGTTATTTATATTACCTGAAAAAAAATGCTTGCGTTGGAAATAGCTCTGTTTTAACAGACACTTCTCAATTGTCAAATATGAATTAATGTTAGGTGAGGAAAATACAAACAATTCAATTATTTCTCGGTATTTGAGAACATATTCTTCGATGAACATGTATTCAATGAATAAGTTCGGAAGATTCAACCAATGAAACGAAAATAAATTCTATTAGAGTAGAGAGGAGTAGGAATTTATGGGACGCATTCTCCTACTGTCAAATAAATATTTAAACGGAAAACACAACCGTTGTTTTTTTATAATATTACGGGATACAAAATCCTATTTGGTAAAAGTGATAAATTAAAATTATTTCTCCCAATTTCTTTCTTTCTTTATTTCAGTTCAGTCCATAAAGCATCCTCTTCCTCCTAACCGTGAGATGGGTGAAGGATTTGGGAAGGAGAGTTGTTGGGTTCCCGGGGAACTTGTAGTGCCGAACCGACATTGCCCTAGAGAAGGTGAGGGAAACCCCAGATGAAAACCTCACCAGGTTTGGCCGATGTTGAACCCACGCTCCATCGCTCAGCGGCATCGAAGAAGTGAACACGCTACCACTCGAACACCATTGTCGGTTTTTTAACATTTTCCCCATTTCAAATGGAAACTAAATGTTACAGACAATTGTAATTTCGGCGAGCAATCAAGCTCAAATCTCGTAGAGGTTAATTAACAAGACCGCATTCCTAATTATTTTACAAGCAAATATGCAGTATACTTATTCAATATAACTGCTTCGGAACATTTTTCATCATTAATTCCAGTTATTATAGATGCAAGTGCTTGGAAAATATTTATATTTTAAATAAATTTGCATTTCACATCTCTGGCATCGTTGTGTCTCTCTTGAAATATTTTTTCGTCTTTCTTGACGTAGCATCTTATATACTAACTGACTTCAAATACTTTTTAACTTCTATTCAATGAATAGCTACAGAAACCACACAAGTCCGCGAATTGTAATTGTATGGATGAAACAAAACAGTGAGAGTAGAAAAAGGTAACTTTTATTTACTGTCAATGAAAAAAAAAGTGATAGCAATAACTGAGTAATTCTCATATTCTAGATTGAGTACAAATGTTATCATGTGACATGTGCTACAATATTTCTGCACCACATTTACTTTTATTGTAATTTAATTTATTATTTATTGAGTAATTGTACGCCATTTTAGCCAATCACACATCCCGTAAAATAGTAGGCAAGCAATTTAGGATTTGAAAAATTTACAAATTAGTAGACAGCTTCTGATATGCTGGACGTTTCCAGCCAGTTTGAGTAAAGTATTAGATCTTCGTGATCAGATACGATATATTAATGACAAAAGCATTAATTTTACACAATAAGCTACTAGAAAATAGAAATGTGCCATATTAAATGGGAAATTTCATCTGGACTGTTCAGACATTTTTCGACATGTTATTGTTAAACAAGTGAGTCGAATCTGTTCAGACATTTGTATTGAATCATTAAATGAGTGAATCATCTCTGGAGCACACTCTCTTTGATTGAGTTGAGTGATTCATCTTGGTTGTTGCCGAACTCAGGAAATTTTCCCTTGATGTTATAGGTCGATTCAAATTTCTTGCTATTAAGATTTTTAAAAAATATAAGGAGGAAATTATTCGACATCTTATGATTCAGCATATTAATTACAAGTTCCTTCGCTGACTATATTCGAGTGACAATCCTGCATCACTCAAGTTGGGCGAGTCTACAAATTTCCTCGCTCACGACGTCATTCCAGTGCGATACCTGGTCGAGTTATCGATACGAACTGGCAACGGCGCACTAACTTCAAAGGTATATAAACCACATGGCTTCTTCTTTCTAAACTAGTACTACAACAACCACAACCACAATCACAACCACAACAACAACCACAACAACTACAACTACTACAACAACTACTACTTTTATTTATTTTGTATATTAATGATGTTGAAAATTGTATAAAACATTGTAAGTACTATGGATATGCGGATGATTTTGTGATTATGGCAGGAGGAAAAGATGTGAAAATGATGAAGAAAAAAATCCAGGAGGATTTCAATAGTTTACAGCTTTGGTTTCATGATAAGTCATTAAAATTAAACGAAAAGAAAACAAAGATTATATACATAACAGCAAACGCTAAACATAGAGAAGAAATAAATATCATACACCATGATATGAAATGTTTACACACAAAAATGAAAAAATGTGTATGTAGTTATATTATTGAAAAAGTTGAAAAATTTAGATACCTTGGATTAGCACTTTGATCAATACTTGCTATGGGATGAGCATATAAAAGAATTAATAAGGAAAATAAGAGTATGTTACTGGAGAATAATAAATGTGGAAAAATGCATGAACAAACAAACTATTAAGAATGTGTATGTTTCTCTAATTGAATCCCAAATTAGATATGGAATAGAAGTATGGGGAACAGCCTCAAAAACATATATAGCACCTCTCCAAATTTTACAGAATAAGGTCATAAAGTTGATAGGTGCAAAAGATGAAAACATTGAAGAAATATATAAGAAAAATCAAATGTTAAAAATTAAACAAATATTATTTCTTGAGAAAATTGATAAAAACATAAACAAAGAAAACAGAAATTAACTTAAAAAGAATAAATCATAATCATAACAACAGGAAAAAACATACTTATGAAATTCCTATAAACTTTAATAAATATGGAGAGAGAATGATAGAAACTATAATACCAAGATGTCTAAATAAAATCACAGATGAGATAATAGAAATAAAAAATAAATATAAAAGAAAGAAAGAAATTAAGAAATGGATTATAGAAAATTATAAGAAGTTAGAATAAGATAAAAAGGATTAAATCAAAATACAACAAAGGTTAAAAATGAAAAGTGAAAAAGAAGGATAACAAGAGTAGTCGACCTCCCTTTGACAAGTTTAGGTAATAAACTTAAAGGGAGAAGTTAAAGATAAATTAATTAATATGTAATATTAGATAGTCTCTAACAGTTTCTACTACTACTACTACTGAAAAACCAGATAGTGGTATTGCTAGTGGAGTGAAAAAAAACTACCAAATATTTTGCTCCTACTACTGCTGCTACTATTACTAGTAGTGGTAGACTAGATAGCGGGTAAATAATTTTAAAATAAACTAATGATAGTAACAATAAATAAACACTAAAAAGAAAAGAATTAAAATATAAAATCTATCAAATTATGTATGAAATGTGTATGTATTCAAAAGATATAAAACTAATTTTAAAAAAGTATGTATTCAAATGTATGTATAATAAATTATGCATGAAATATGTATGTATTCAAAAGATATAAAACTATTTTTTTTTTAAATCGAGAAGATATGGTAGAAAAAAGATAATTTAGTAATTATAGTACAAATATGTAGACTATTTAAAAAATGTAATGAAAAAAGCTTTGTTAAATGAGAATTTATATAAAATGATAAGTAAATGTCAAGGAAGAAATATGATGTAAATAACGGAAAGACAATAAGATGCAAAAAAAGAAGAAGAAACAAAACAAGAAACAAAATGAATAAAATTAAATCAAAATTAATGTATGTCAAAATGTATAAAATGTATAAAATGTATAAAATGTATATATATGGAATAAAAAACTTTTTACTTTTTACTTTTACTTTACTACTACTACCACCACTACCACTACTACTACTACTACCACAACAACTACCACTACTACTACTACCACCACTACTACTACTACCACTACTACTACTACATATAAAAAAAATCAACTATTGAAAATTAAACAAATTTTCTTTCTAGAGAAAATTGATAAAAACATAAACAAAGAAAAAAGAGAAATTAACTTAAAAAGAATAAACCACACTCATAATAATAGGAAAAAACATAATTACGAAATCCCCATAAACTTTAATAAGTACGGTGACAGGCAAATAGAAACGATTATACCAAAATGTCTCAATAAAATTACAGATGAAATAATAGAAATAAAAAATTAATATAAGAGAAAGAAAGAAATCAAGAAATGGATTATGGAAAACTGCAAGAAGTTAGAATAAGATAAATATGATACAATTGGAGTACAACAAAAATTAAAAATTAAAAGTGAAAACTAAGGAAAATTAGAGTAGTCAAATATCTCCCTTTGACAAGTTTAGCTTTTAAACTTAAAGGAAGAAGTTAAACATATATGTATTAGTGGATGTGATACTAAACTGATGTGTATGTATACTAGTATGTATATTAATCTTGTATGTATTTATGTATGTATGTGTATAAGGGCACAAATTGAAAAATAAGTATGAGTAAGGATGAAATATTAATCTTGTATGTATTTATGTATGTATGTGTATACGTGTACAAATTGAAAAATAAGTATGAGTATTGATGAAATATTAATCTTGTATGTATTTATGTATGTATGTGCATAAGTGTACAAATTGAAAAATAAGTATGGGTATTGATGAATTATTAGATAATCCATAACACATTCCACTACTACTACTATTGAAAAACAAGATAGTGGTATTGTTAGTGGTGGGAAAGTAATAACCAATGTTTTTGCTCCTACTGCTGCTGCTACTATTAATAGTAGTGGTAGACCAGATAGCGGGTAATAAAAGAAATATAAAACAAGTTAAAACTTGCAAAAACAAAATAGGGTAAAGAATAAGATATGTATAAAAACAAAAACAAAAAGAAGAGAAATGTGTTTTTAACTTGTGAGAAGTTTATTGAAGTAAATAATTTCAAAATAATAACAAATGATAATAACCACAAAGAAACACAAAAAATGTAGAGAAATAAAAGCTAAATTTATATGTAAAAAATTGGATGTTATATGTGAACTGGTGTGAATGTATATATGTGGGAATATGTTGGATGCTGCATTAAATCGGTGTGGATGTAATACTTGTATGTATGTAAAAAACTGTATACATATTAAAAGTGTATTGATGTAATGTATACAAGCAGGTGTATTAATCGTGTAAAATGCATTAATTTATATGGAATAAAAAACCACCACCACCACTACTACCACCACCACTACTACCACCACCACTACTACCACCACCACTACCACCACCACTACCACTACATGGTTGAGTACATATGCATGTGTTCAACATTAACAACAATATTGCTGAAGATGCTTTGAGAGGGGAATGTAGTTATAAGAAAATGCTTGACTTCAGAATTCATTAAAACATTTCTTGCTCCTCGGAATCACATTTCTTGCTCCTCGGAATCATCCCCATCTGTTGGACAGAGTTTGTTGGGGAGATATGTGATCGCGAAATTTATCTAGATCCACCTAGTTGTATTTCTTAATTGCTCTTCTGCTTAGAGAATACTCTTTCTGAATACGTGGTACTGCAAGCATGTGGAGCTAGACAAACATGGAACACTTCCTGTGAACCTTAAGATTGGTACTCGTATGTAGCTTAATGGGGCAGCCATTCCATTCAATAAAGTATCGTAATTTATTGAAAATTGATAGTCAAGAATTCAGTGAAAACAAATCCCTCGGTATTTCATTTTACTGAGATTGATCAACAGAGTTGTCTCAGTATATTGGGATGGCACCAATCCTTGAATTGCAGGTCATGCTCAGTTTTCCTATGAAACTACGAATCTTTCAACGTTTCTGTATCATACTGCTATGTGTATTAAAGTCCTTGATACAATAATGCTTCATTCACCACACAAAAAAACTCACATGTGACTTTCAGAACGAAATTCTTGATTATTTCACATTCAAGGGTGCAGAGTGTAGCAGGTAAGTTACACGTTAGGTATTCCACCCGTAACTGTACTCTTTGATTGTAATTCCCCGCAGTGAATGCAGACATTGCCTAAGTCACAGTTGTGAAGACTGGAGACTAACGCACACACTGATTAACTAGACGGATGTAGAATTTGCATACGATGTGTAACAACTCTCCGAGAATGTCACCATGTGCATAAGTGAATTTCGCAAAACGATTGAGGTACATGGTTTCTGCGCTCATTTAATTAATTATACTGTTAATAGGGTGTTTAACTTGAACAATAACTATGCAATAAACTGACATACCAGAACAAAACATTACACTCAGGATGCAAATCTTCATGTGTGTGAAATAACACACAGTAATTGACGGTAATCATCTGATATTTTCGTTTTTTCGTTGTCTCTTTTGCATAGATTCTCAATCTTCTCAAGTCACCATTTCTTCAGGGTCGTAACCTGATTCAGTCTTCCTCTACTTGTTTCAGCCCTAACTATGCTATTCTTTCAAATTCTTTGTTTAAGCTACGCATTGCTTTCTTTAACTAACTATGCTATTCATTGTTTTCCTTTGTCTTATGGCAAGGTGCAGGACATGAGCTCTAACCTAACTATGATCTGGGTCAGTCAGATATTGCTTTGTCGAGGAACGCAAGGCACCGAATCAACATTGGTGTGCAGTGGGTGAGGTCTGAAAACCTCATCCAGTTCAGCGTCGATAGTCTTTGTCTTACGATGTTTTGGAGTTCAATAATGCACTTCAGAAATATAATCTCCTCGCATCATATACAATGTGTGAGACTCGGAAAGACACTCAACCACCCTCATCGATATCTCCTGAATAATGATAGGAACTGATCCATCGGCGCGGGGGGCGCAAATAGATCAGGCAAGTGTGTTTACATGTCTCGAAGAAAGAGAATCTCGTTATATTTTCACGCATAATTTATCCACAAATAGAGCTACTCGTAATTTTATTTAGCAGTTGGAAGATGTCTTTTGGGACATCTTGCCAATGAAAGACACAGGTGGTCAAATATATTTTTGAGCTCGTCGTGAAAAAAGGTGTTCAATGTTCACTCTTTCTTCTTCGTGTACATTCGTCACTGTTAAATTAAAGAACTAAACGAACAAACTGAGCTAATAAACAATGCTGTCCGTTCTGGAGGGATGAATAAAAGATATTAACTCTTTTTACCTTCGCGTGAAAACGAAACACTTCGGAATTTATATCCATCTTGTTACTTAAACGATGTGTCTTGGAGAATAAGTTAATATTGTGACTATTCACAGTACCAAGTCAAATGAATAAATACAAAATTTGAATAGTACGCCGGTGAAAGAAGTGACGAAGCAGGGAATGTTATGGAAAGCAATGTTCGGGTTTCCTGGTGTTCGTATGTCGTCGAATTTCCTGGAGGAACTGAAGCGCCAATGAGAGGATTCGGAATTCCTCCAGTGTAATAAATAAGACAATTCGAAAATGTGTTTAAAATCGAGTTAGCTGCGAAATTAGAATATGAGAAGGGAACGAAAAGACGCCATTCTGATACGGAGACGCTTGCGATACAAACTTGATATTGTAATTCCCGTGTGGATATATTCTAGGAGACTACATGTGACATCTTGCACGAGCTTCCTAGTACGTACGTTGCTGACGCTAACCGCGTAACACACATGGGAAGTACTAGTGTAATAGATGCATTTTGCATTGCCTACCTTCGATTCAAATCGTACAAAATATTGTAAACCCAAACAAACTAGTACTTGTGTACGCTTGCATAGAAGTAAACTGTTCTGTGAGTACACCAGCATGTACTCAATACGCCACACACAAGCAACAAATATCTCGCATATACTCTCAGATATCAATATAACCTTAAATGCAGACCAGAATCCGCCATGACCTCTCTCAATAGCATAGCACTAACACCATACGCAAGCAGAGGCGTCAAAACGTACTACGCTAAGAGTGTACTACTAACGTCTGAGTATGCGCAGAAGAAAAGCGTGTGGATAGCGTACACGATTGTTCGCTGGTACGCTATGCAAAAACTCCCCAATAATTGACGGGAAAAAAGAATTTAGTTTGAAAATTCATTACTTATAAGCATGGAATTAAAAATCAAGTAGTATTGGAAAATTAGAATTTTATTTTAGCCATTTACATTTTTCATTGGTCAACGGTCATCGATACGATCATCTACATTATCATAGTATGAACTAAATGAAGATATTCCTCTATATACGCGAGAAGATTAGTTTTCGTAAGGAGTTGCAGATTTGAGCAGCCCTATAAGAAAGTTTGGGTATTCTGTTTAGTTTTGTAAACACCTACAAGAAAGATTTTCAAGATTAGAATTATTGCCATATTTTCGTTGAGTTAGCCATCCTTCCGAGGTTCAATCAGCCGGAATCGCAATCAGTCGACGCGCTGAAAGTCACGAGCATTAGTGTGTCGAAAGTAGTGTTCTTCTAGACATGGGAACAGTAATAATTTGTAACATCGAAATATTTTCACTGAGGAAGTAGTAGTATTGGAAAGGATAGAATTCTTTATACTACCTTAGGTTGAAAAGTAAAAGAAAGTAATAGAAAACTGTGTTTTATAGAATAAATCACAACTATTTGTAAAAATGTGTATTTCCAAGTTGAGAATAGTACCTTACAAAAGTGAATGTAAAATATTATTTACGAGAGTACAACAAATGTTTTAGGTTACAACGATGTGTTCCTTGGATTTATGTGATTTTTATGTTTTATTATTTATGTATTCCAGCATGGTTTAAGAATTATGTCAATTTATTTTGGAGCGTATGTTAATATTTTAGACAATGTTTTTGTGTATTTAATTATGTCCATTTAGTTTGCTAGAAAAACCTGTTCAAATTTAATTTTTTGTGTTGTAATTCTATCGCGTAAGAAAGAATTTGCGAAATAGTTATTTCTAACCAGATAGAAGAACCGTTGGAGGTCGGGATTTTTTAACAAATCAACAGTAAATAAACTTTTGAGTAACGCAAGGATTACAACATGTCATGAAGAATAATAGTAAAATATTATAAAGACGCCGGGTATCCACGAGTAATTAATTGTTGTAACAAATCATTCGTAGTTCAATTTATTAAAATCCTTAGAAACTATTGTCGATTTATTTCATTCGAAATAACTTTGTACCTGACGTTTACATGAACCAGGATATCTTGAAAACGTGGATTCAATACCTTGCAGAACAAAACATTTGAGTTTCCAAAATAATTATTTTCGTTACATTTCGTCGCCAGTAAGTTCCAACACCAGAATAGTTTCAGTTGTAAAAAACTAACTCAAAGATGTATAATCGCATATCAATTTTCGGGTTAGCTACTCCGATCTAGATATTAGTGCTTCAGGGTATGTCTTAGACGGACAACTCATTTTCCTAACCGGTTCATTTACAAAAAAAAAAAAGATTCAGACCGCAAAAGAAAAAGAAAAAAGGAATTATGTAAATAAGGCGACCGGAGCCTCGACAAATCTCAGTACAGTACATTATATTTTAATTAGACCTATCGCCTTTGTCACTCAACAATGGCTGAACTAACAAAACTGGAACGTGAAACTGAAATCATTATTTCTCGCATTCCGTCGCCAACATCCCCTCTCGTTGCTGGCGCATGCGCCTTGGCCGCGCTGCCAAGGCATAGGGGTGCTTATGGATGGCCTTCCGCTTTATCTGATTTTGCACGCGCGCCCTCTGTCCGTCCGCTCGGCCCATCAGCGTCCTTCACCTCAGCCTGCAGCTGGGGCGCCAGCAACGTCGACGACGCCATCGCTGCCCGCTACAGTCGTGTGGTCAGCCCCGCGTCTCAAGGTCCACACGCGCGGAACCCATTCGTTCCATGTCCGCCATTTGTCACGCCATACGAAGAGGCGAGCGCTCGTCAGCAGTAGGGTTCTGCCGGTGCTTGCCGTTCGATTGGGTGGCTTCCTAACTTTCCAGCTTGTCTTCCCTTCCCGAAGCAACTGGAACCAACCAATGAAATCAAACCAAAGTATTAACAAATTTGAAGCACATTCTAGCTAAAATTATTTATTGACGTTATTTTGTTACTTCTTTGGTAGTTTTTCCAAGATTTTGGGGATTTGTTATACTTGAAAAATTATTTTTTAAAACATCCTTCTCGGGGGCCTAGCAGGAATTCACAGTAACAGCTATTCATTTTGTATAACTCTAATATTCACAAGTGGAAACTGCGTGTAATTTGACATCGTCAATAACTTTGCCGTGTCGTTTTTTGTTCGCTTTTGGACAAGTTCGCAGCATAGTTTTCATAAATTAGATATAATCTTAAACACAAACAAAATATTCAAAAATAAATATAAAAAAAGGAATGTTAATGAAATGTATCGAGCAAGAGAACTCTTTTGTTCACGAAGGTGTGATCGAAACGCAAAGCATGAGACGAGTCCGGCACAATGGAGGGCGCCATTACGCTTCGCTGAAAGGGTTCTAATGGAGCGGAAGACAGCGAGCGACCTGGCGCCAGGGATTGTGGGCAGACAGGCGGATGGGGCAGATGGAGCGGATGGGTGGACGGACGGGCGGCGGAGGGCTGCGCGATCAATGAAGTGCGAGTTGCTTCAGCGCAGGCGCGGAGACTGGCGCCGCAGCCGCTCCGGGTTTCCGTATTCGCTGCCTTTCTCCACTCTTCACTTCCATGCTTTAGTACAGTCATCTTCTGAACACTACAGAGCTAAAAGAATGATTTACTGGCATTTTCACGCTTACGACGTGTTGTCAAGAGAGTAGGTTTACGATATGAGGAATCATTACATGAAATGACACAAGTTGGGTTTTGAAAATAATGTCGGTACGATTGAAGATGCAATTCACGCATCAACGTGTTTGTAGGATTAGAAGTTGCTGAAGGTAGAAAATTTTATTTTTGGACGTTTCTGACAAAATGTGTTCAGACACAAATAGACATTTCGTTTCCCTGTTCCGATTTCATCATAGATTGCGAAAGAATGGATTGGGAGGGTAAAAAATTATTTAGTTGAAATGCTTTATTAGTTAATACAGCGGTCACTTCCTACTGTAAAAATTAATTATAATTTTTCGACGATTTTATATCAAGAATTGAATAAAGTGAAAATATTTAAAATGAGGTGTTTTTTTCAGTGGTTAGTTTCAAATGTGTCAATGAAATGTAAAAAAAAATTGTCTCGGACATCTAGGGTATGAACCTGATTTGCTTGCATTCAATCTCAAAGATGAATCGACTAAACAATTTTTAAGTTAATATAACAAAAACGGGTTTTGTAGCCTATCTATTACTGAATGATTAAACTAAAATAGTTCCTATTTGAATGAATTTTCATATCCTGTCACTCCACAATGTAGTACCTTTCGAAATTTGTTTTCGAGATTATATTTCTAGGAATTAACTCTAATTATTCACACAAATGCAACGTTTTCTAGCAGAAAATAATAATCACACATTACCCCTTAATGCATTACTCTTATATGCATCGGCATAATATAGATATCGCAAACGTATGTACGGTGAGATCTTGAAGACACCAGTAGCTTCCATTCGGCTCTTCCTCGATACGAAAAACACATCAGTAAATTTATTATTTATTGTATGGCATTTGAACACAATTGACTCCAAAGAAAATGCCTCTTCATTTATTGAAATACGTAAATACCAAATACGTATAATGTATCAACCACTTTTTTCTCCAAATCCAATTCATGCAGATCTCATACGTAACCGACTGTGCGGATCCTCTGATGAAGTGAGACAAGTAATAACTTTTTATACCTTTTGAATTGTTCTTGGAATTATGTCCTGAAAACGACCGATGTACTGAAAGGCGTTGAGCATAATCTGAGAGGAATAAACTCGAAAGTGAAAACAGGATAGTTTTTACACTAAATGTAAGTGAAAGATAAAAAGTTGTGAGCACTCTTTGCTCGGAGTAGGGAGGCGCCTGGCATCCATTACGCCGCAACCCGAGCGCCGGAGTGACACGCCATTTGGCTCGCGCTCCGCCCACCGCTAGAGCATCGCGATGTCACGCCACCACGCAGCGTCAGGGTCTCGGTAACAATGCTGGCGTTACTCCGCCCCTAGCGCCTCGCCACCCTTCCATGCTTCCTCTCGCTCTTTCCTCCTCTTCTCGTCTTTCTTCACTCATCCCCATCATTCTCAAGGCCAGGAGCATCCTTACGGTGGAGTGACGAGGACAATCGGAAAAAACCTCAAGCGTAAGAAAGTTCCACGGATCATGTAAAAGAAGTTTCCCCTAAAATAAATAGAGGACTTTAATAGCAGTGCTTCAACGGGGGCGTTAAGTGATGAACATTATTTCATTTTAACGAGGAGGTGAAAATAATCATACATTCCTTTCCTTCTTTCTCATTACTAATGGGTTTGTCGGTGTAATGCAAGGTAGAGGAACTTTAATTCTTTATTTCTTCTGGAAGAAGATATTATTCCTTTCTTCGCTCTCGCTAGCGACATCCCTCTCCGCTAACCCACTTCCTCTTATCCTCCCCCTCTCTTCGTTCTATGTCCGCCCTCCTTCGGTCTCGGGGTTGACGACGGCGGAAGACTGCGATATTTGCTACGACTCGACACATCTAGGCACAGGTGAAGTAAGCGTCAATACGGATCAAATCCATGGTAAATATAACCTTTGCCGTTTTCCTCAATTTTTAGAAAATGTCCAGTAACGTTTGTCCCAAATTTTGGCTCCGACAACTTATTTGAATTTTAATAATAAATAGATTTAATACTTTTCTTTATTTACATTTCAATTTGAATCCACAAAAACCAGATTTTCAAAAGGATAAAGTAGGTAATTGGGGTCGCATCTTCGAACGACTTCGTCACATTTGAGGCGAAGAGTATCGCTCTTTGTGCAGCAAAATGGCTAAAACTCCCTTTAAAGACCGATTCATGCTACAGCCCTGTACTTTTCCACTGCGAGCGATAGGATTTTACGGCAGGTCTGCTTCGCAGAAATGCCAGAGCAAAAAGGTGACGGAAGGATAAGTACTAGTCGAACAGAACGAGCACAAGCAGAAACTGGCACAAAATTGGCAAATATAACCAACTCCTGTTCTAATGGCGAAAAGGTTTCCCACTTAATATCAGGTTTTTAAACTCACTCCTGAGAAGATAACTAGTCATTTCAACGTTTACTTTCACTTAAGCACGACTTACCGAGTTGCTAAGTGAATTCATCAATATTTACATTACAAATAATTGGTTGTATTCGTTCGGGATGGTACGACGTGTCTTTGATATCCTCTTTGGCGGCGCAAGAGTCCACACAAAGATTACAGTACATGTAAAAACGAATCTATTTTTCATGTTCTTTTTGATGAAACTGATGCTGATTGCCTGTTTTATTTTATTCGCCTAATATTCATTCTCCAAGGACAAAAACATAATAAGAAAGAAGAGAGTGCTGTATTAATAAATTTGAAAAGTTCTAACAAACTTCTTCTTGAATCCGTTCGTCAACAATTCGAGCACAAACATCTTTTTCTCTCCAATCTGATTCAGAGCTTTCCTCGTTATTGGTCCCACATTCACATCCCCGAGGACTGCCCTGCTTGTATAAAACGGTTCTCCTCACTTTTTTATGGGTTCTGCATTATTAATTTCTTAAAATTTTCTCACGAGTTTTCTCACAGAAAATATTCGCAAGGACTTAAATATGGACCGTCACCTTACTTGAGTAAGCTTATTTAAGTCCCATTGGCTTCATTTCAGGAGTACCCCGATGAAGACCTGCTGCAGACTCACTTTAGCCACTAGTATTGTCCACGCACATTCTTCTTGGATCATCTGGGGTTTGTACCAGCGTCACCGGAGTGAAAAGGTAAGTGTTCTTACCACTGTAACAAGGGTCACCCCTCGTATACCAACACCGGATAGAAACTATGTACTTGACATTCCAGATTGGCCTATATGACGTTCAATCCTCACACATTGCCATTCCGTCTCCTGGCTGCAACCCTGACTGGACAAACCGAATTTGTGCGTGGTGCAAAGCCAAGCGTGGATCTTAACACCCGCGTGCGATGTCTGCGTGCACTCGAGGGGGGGGGAGAGCGGAGAAGCTGTGCCCGCCGCCGACGCCTCCTGCAAACCACAGGTTTCGCAGCGCGGCTGGACCGCAATTACGTCTGATTTATTCGGTCTGACACAGCTCCCGCGGCCGCCCACCGCAGCCTCTCCGGCGCTCATTGTGGCGATCGGCCCGCAGTCTACAAATGCTTTTGCACAGAAAACACCACATTCGCCCACTTTCTGTGGAGCACTTCACGTTAAGGCCTTGATCATTTTACACTGTGTTACTTTCCAGTCAAATATTTCCAGTTTTGAGACTTCGAGACTTCCCTGGAATGTTTAGAAATAGCGTTAGAAATCCAGTGTTCGTATCAATAAACGAAATCTTTCTCGAGATATCGAAAAACAAAAAACAACAAAATTGACTCTACATATCATTACGGAATTTTCATAACTGACAATCCTAGGCTTCTCTATAAGTCGTGAAGGAGACTCGGAATCTCACCGGACCATGAAAGTTTTCTTCATAAAAACAAAATAATTGCATTGATAAGAGGAGCACGTTCCAGAGTTTCTTTCGCACGCCACAAAAAATGAAATGGTTTTCATTTCATCCTTTTGCAGTGGCAATGTCATGATAATTCACCTCGGTTCCGGAGAGGATAATTGAGTTCGGAAATAGTAGAGTGGAACAATGAGTTAAGTCACAATAAAAATGAAGTCACAATTTTACCAGTAGCATTAATTTACAAAATTACACGAAAAAAAGCGCGTCTTACTATCCTCGCATTAGGAGATGTGTGCTGTCCTTGCTTTGTTCTCGTCGGTTGAGGCATGATCCACTTTTGGACATAATTATGAAAGCGTCGTCATTGATATTAATTGTTTGTTAAAGATAAATGATTTAACTAATTAGTTTAAGTTGTTTACTACATACTTGATAAAGAAACAATTCGGTGTTGAAACATCGCTAAAGTATTAATAAAAAATAATTGTCTATTAAAGGTGTGAAGTATATTAAAAGGATCAATGTTACATTATTAAAAAAGTAAAATGAGGAACTAATTAGGAATGTACTGAACCACATCATCTCATGTTATGCCTGAAAACGATACGACTCCATTTTCCTTCCCCGACAAAACATTCCCTTCTCTCTGTGCTCGCGGCGCAAAGCAGAAGAATAGATGATGTAGACCTAGCTCACCCTGAACGGCCGCCTCGCCTCCGCTCGCCGGAACCTCAGCGATTCATGTGCTGTCCAGCCATATTTAGTACGTGCGCCGCTGGCATTTCTCCGCGGCGTCGGACATTGTGCGCGCGCTGAAATATCGCGACGCACGATTGCGGGGAGATGGACAGCGGAGGTCGACAGGTCGCGTCGCGACGGCGACGGTGCGGGTCGTGGCGGGCGCGTCGCGTCGCGTTGCGTCGGTCTCCGTCCCACGCGACACAACTCCGAGGTGCAGAAGGGAGTAAAGGGCCGTCCATAAATTACGTACCGCAAAACGTAACATTTTCACCTACCCCCTCACCACCACGATGCTCATTAAAAAGTGCAGTTCTTACATATGATAATAGGATCACAATGGTTTGGCATTCCTGGTCAGCGAGGGGGGAATATTGAGTACGAAACAAGGAAATAGAACAGCACTCGGTTTCATAACCAAGGAAAGCATCATACAAGGAAAACTACAGACAAATATTCGTAAGACAAAGGGTATAGTGCATTCAGTTATTTTAAAAAGTGAGCGCGTGGAAAGGTGGACTGACACTAACATGAAGTCGACAAGACGATCTAAGAAAAGAAGCCGTATTTTACTTCCTACACCTATAATCATTGGAATCAGTAAGTCGGTTGGAATTGAAAAATACAATCTAATAGCTTGTAAATGATATTTACTACGAAACTTGTCTTGATGCAATGCATAATCAGAATAAATAAGTACCTCCAATTGACAATAATATACTTCCATGAAAAAACTACTCTATAATATCAGTCCTTTCGGTTATTCATAAATATTTACATCGGAAAGGAATAAAACGATGCAAAATAATTTGCATAAAAAATACAATTTCAAGTAAGTGTATCAACGATTTCTTTCGATTGAACTCGGAGGTACACTTCGTTTTAATATGTAATCAGAAATAAAAATTAAAAATTTGGGCAGAGATTCCCTCAGTTATGCGAGAAGGTTCTTAATGACCTGAATGATCAAATAACCCTGAATTAATGAATACGACGATTATTGCTTTTTTGAGATGTGAGATGAAAGGGAAGATGACTTGGTTTGCATGAATGTCTTAAGAGGTAATCCCGTACACTTCGCAACGCTACACCCGTTTCTCGAGAGGACACGTCAGCACAGAAATGAGCAACTCGTATATCTCCCATGTAGGTGTAGAAAATATTGCATGGCGACCAGTCGATCGTATATCGTGCACCCACCATCCCAAGAAGGTAGAGACTCCAGTACTCCACTTCTGTGAGCTTTACTCGAGACAGACGTAGCTGAAGTGGTAGTCAACTATCTTTGCACCCTGACAGATTCTATCGGGCTTGCAACATCACACCACAAGCCCTAATGCGATGTGAGTATTTTTTGGTAGAAGCGGGATCCACATAAATACCATAATCCCTATGGTAGTTTTCGTCGTTGCCACCAGCTCGGTTTCCGGAGCAATCAAACACACGTGTAATAACAATAAATAATGATGTAATACAAATTAACTAGAAATCTGAATTTACAAACGGAGACAAACTCCCAAAATCATTAATACATTTAATAATCTGTTATTACACAAGTAATGCTATTGGAAAGATTTAATTACACTTGGATAAATTTAGTTGAAGACAACTAAGTAGTAAAAACCCTCAGGTTATATGAACCTTCAAAATTATAAGTTGTTTTCCCCAACAACTAACTGAACAAGTTACGACACTCGCAACTAGTAATGACTTCATTAAGACTACTGCAGCAGCCTAACGAACATCTGGTCTCCCCGACCTAGACTAGCCCAATCACATCTCAGTGCAGGCGAACTCTACTCCCACTTAAAAGTCTCTGAGGATCTTCATTCCTCCCAATATATACAGTACAAGAAGTCACGTGATCAGCAAATAACCACGCCTTCGCCACCACCGTGCAAGTACTCCTTTTGGTTCACCCCTTCGGCTTCTAGGAACGCAGAGACTGCGCCGTAGGTGTCAAGTAGGTGACCGCAAACACCCTTCTCAGAATCTCTCATTGTTTTACATCCGGCGACGTACTTTATTCACCACGTTTTAAAATCCTTCTTTTCTGAGGTACACCTACATTCCAGTGGACCTCGCCTGGGTCAACGGTGCAGGCCGCATTCTCCGAAATCAATTGTACCTTCCTTAGAAGTGAAAGGTGTACGTTCAAACAATACCTCAATAACTGAAGAGGCTTAGGGTGGGTCCCAAGTTCGTCGCACTTCCGTCTTAGCGCCGACCGGCCACTTATTGTAATCTTCTTAACAGCATCCGGCTTGTGAAATGCAAAGAAATATTAATATTTCACAAATTGATAGAATGCCTTGGCGCCGACGTTACAGGCTTCTAGAACAACTTCGCCAGGAAGTAGCGTGAGTAGAACACACGACTTCTTTAATGCACCATCGCGCTTGCAACGCCTAAGATGAAAACCAACAAATTTTGACACAGCGCTCAATGTGAATTGTATAAAAATCATTTTTTACATTTATTTTTCATTCTTTTCCCTGTACCCAACATCGTAATTACGGGAATTTTACGAATACTTTTACAAATATTTCGTCTTGGATGTTAAATTTGTTCTGGATATCTCGTTTGTTGTCTCAAATTTCTACTTGATCGAATGTCTCATTTTCTTCTCGGTTGTCGGTTACAAGACGACCCACATGTTGCTTCTTCCAAGTGGATTATACAGCGCCTCGTTGTCGCTGTTATCAGGAGCAATACCACGTATTATATCTTCGAGGTTAAGAGCAATCAAAATAAGTATCGTTCAGTTTTACACATCCTCCTCAAAAAGAGTTTTCACAAAACAAATAAATCTTATTTTCAGAAATGTTTAAGTTTCGATACGCCAAGCAGTTCTCAACCGTGGATCTCAGATGATTTTCTGTACGGTTCTTAAAGATATCCAGTCATATATGTGTTCTTCGGTCACACACAATCTTCGACATATCTGGCCCGGCAAACGCTGGACTGCCCGCTGGGGCACGGAAAATTCGCAGTCAAATGCTTAAGAATTATCGATGCCACGCAGTCTTACCTCACAAGACACTTCAAATGGTACTTTGGAAAACGCGGATGAAAAATTTTGCGATACATAAACATTAGCGCTCGAGCGCTTGTCCGCTTCTCATCTTTCAAAGGTACAAACAAGAAGGTACACCATACTTCGCACATCGATTAAAACAAACATTAATCGATAATAAAACATTTATATCTTCAGAGTATAAAATAAAAATGTTAGATGCACATTTTAATACCATTAAAGATGTGAATAATGTAATTTATTTTTGTAATTGAATGAGAAATATTACACATGTTCTAAAAATTTATAGGAGTACTGTATAAATATTTTTTTCTAATACTGCATTCAAATTTTAAAAATAATTCTCTAAGACTTCTTATCTGGAAATCTTATAAACCTTTAAAGATGTTTTAAGTTTTCCTGTATTAAATAATATTATGATCAGGTCTAAAGAATTTATAATATAACCTTTCTATCTAGCAGAACTACCCGGCGTTTCTCGGGATTAAAAAAAAACTACCCCCTTAATCATAACTGGACATTTTGGTATTAAAACACCAGGTCTGGAATTTTTTAGCTTATTTTGCCAGGCGTTACCCGGGGTTCTTAAATTATATTCTAAACTGATGTAAGTTACCACATTTTTCTACTTCCGCAATATTAAATTCTCACTTTCGTTCATTTAAAAAACTAAACACCACGAAGAAAACCTAAAACAATTCTCAGGGATCTCAGTATTGTATGCTGGTACGTACGTTATTACGAATTATTTTAAAATCCAGGAAGAAAGAAAATACAATTTACACCGAAACATTAATAAACAAAACTCATAGTTCAGATTATTTCACTCCCGCACTAATGCTAGGGAAGTAATGCTCGTTTCAATGAGTACATGAAAAACGAAGATTTCCACATAGATCGAGCCTCTACGCAACCATGAATAATACTGAATGGTTATAAAAGATACACCAACATGAAAACGATTCTACCCCCTACAGCCATATAGAGTAAAATATCAAAAACTCAATCATCCCGTTTCAAGATAGTTAAATTAGAGATGTTGAGGTACAAAAATCAAGTTGACATCTCAATCAGTTCGTGAGATGTACCGAAAAAAAACGAAATTAAAATATAATGGAAATGGGGGAAGGGGTTGGTTTTTCGAAGTCTCAAGCAGACAGTGCTCTTTTCAGAGTTTTGAAGCTCAAGTGTACAAACTTTCATCATGCTCAGATTAAAACTGTAGATTTGTATAAAATTCATACACTCTTCTTTATATATAGAGATGTAAAATTCTTCAACCTCATTTCTAGAAAGTGCAAAAATTGATCGCCACGTAGAAAAAGAAAAATTTAGTAGCACTTCTTCGACAACGAAAGTCATATACAGTGTCCACTGACGTAACGCCGAGTGCGAGAGCGTGATGTCCTCCGACGGACGGTCGATCTCGTCGGACGCGTGTCTCGCTGAGACGAATGTGGAGCACGTCTGGGCAGCGCACTCGCTCCGGCGACAGTCGTCAGCGGCGCGGTGAACTTTCATTAATCAAGCCACCAATTAGTTAATCGAGGAAACGTCTGCAAAGTAGGCCAGCAACCTCGGCGTCGTCACCACACGCAGCACGAACGCCGTCATTCTTCGGACTGGATACATCTGAATGGCGCTCTCAGGTTACCACAAGGCTCCGTAGGGGACGGGAGGCTACACAGAGCCAAGGTGACGACCAGAGCGTTACCCGTCATAACACAACAGAAATTACTGAAATTACTGGATAGAAAATGCTGTGCACGCGTCCTCGTGGCGGGCCAACCCGTGAGGAGTAGCGAAATAGGACTGTGCTTAAATGATGATGTATGTAAAGTGAGAATGTACTAAGAGGGCCTCGTATTGAGTAAGCTACTGAGACAAGGTGACCGACCGTTAAGGTCTAAATAAAGGGGGGGGAATGGAAGAATAGGGTGAAAGGAGTAGTTGTGGTTTTATTGATAAAGTAACTTTTGTACTAAAACATAAATGGTTTAAATCTTCCAAAATGCTGATAGAAATTCTGCCAGGTCATGGCAAATTTGGTACGTACGAGTATTTAAAAAGAATAGGAGGACAGAAAATGACACGTATTTTTTTGTTGTTTTGTTTTTGGGTAGGAGACGGCAACACCTGACCCCGTATTATGGGAGTGCGTAAGATATTCAGAAAATAAGGGATAGTTCCTACCGAAAAGTAAACAAACTGGATACAAAAGACACAAGGAAAGTAGTAGCGACAGAAAATACATATTTCTTGTTTCACGCAACTGACTGAATAAATTGATAATGAGAAAGAAAGGGCCTCGCAATGTAACCTTAGAGACGAGGTGGTATTAAGATGAAGACAATAATAAATAGAAAAATATATGAGTTTACAATATTGTTGTATAGAGAGTAAAGCAAACATAAACTAAATAAAACTGGAGGCGCACACGCACATCAATCCTCTCCTTTTCATTATACGCATATCATTTGGACAACCCTCAAAAGTTGATCACCGATAACATATAACAAGAATACATCTTCAGCACTTTTAAGAAACTTCTGTAATACATGTCTCATGAGATCTTGGTTTTTGTGCCACATTACTCTGTTTATTTTTAATTTTGATGCAAAGAATTAATTTGAATAAGCTACGTGATCCTTACATTTATTAAAAGTAGATAATATTAGTATTAGATTTATTAGTAGATAGAGAAAATATAAGTTACACGAGAAAGCAAAACAATATTTCTCACTTAAAATATCTATGCATAGTTGGAAGTTTATTTTTGCTTACACATTGTCAAGATAGCATTAATAATTTAATTAAGTATTATCATTTAATATTATTAGTTTATTTGAATGAATTGCACAGCAGAAGGTGAAGTTTTTTCTTTTTTCTTTTTAATGCTAAACTCAATATTTATTTTATGTTTTTCAACTTTTTTCTTTGTTATCTAACAGGCCACATTAATAGTAAAAAAGACCACTCAATTTCCAAATAATGATCACGTTTTTGTAAAGCAATTACTAATTAGATGTAAATCATTTTTCATATCAGACAATTAATTTATTTTTGTGCACCATTTTGATATTCGCGGACAATACAGCCATTTATGACACTTAATAATATTTTCAAATTCGTTTGAAAGGTTTTAAACAGATACATACATTTTTTGAACTCACTACCGCAAACCTGAAAAATTTCAGCGAATCTCTTCGTTTGGCGCAATGCGCCACTGTAGCCTAAGCAAGAAAGCTAACGGATGAGGCACGGTGTACGGTGACTCAAAAGAAGCTCTCAATTCCACTTTTTATGTTCAGTGATGCTTCCCAAAACACGCGAATTTAAACTAGAGTCTTCCAGAATTTTTTCGATACTTAACGCTTCAAATGTAAACGGTCACTGCATTTTTGTTTTAAAGACCTTCCAAATAATAAGAGAGGAAATGTAAATTTACTGAAAACTACCGAGCTTCATAGTTTTTTTATGTTACTGTTCAACCATTCTCTATAATTTAGTGTGGTCAAAATAGCAGGCTGCTTAGTATATATTTTAGTATTTATATTTACTTACATCTCAAAACTTGCCGTTTTTCTTCACTTCTTGAATAGAACTACTATACATCAAACCAACAAATAAAAATTTCAATCACGAAGACGCAAACTCAAAATCACTTCTATCATTTTCGTTTTGTCACCTCTTGTTTGATTCTCGCTGGTAGTCGTGATCATTAATTTATGCCCACGTAGTTCCTTTATTGCGGAGGAGTCTGTAATCATACGACACTTGTCTTTAGCTTGTTGCAGCGAAGACATATTACCAGCCACCGTGGATCCGACGAGTTTGGACGCTGCCAGCATCACGTAACATCGTTTCACAGACCTACGCTTCACCAATCAGTTTTGTCACACTTCATTTGCAGAATCTGCTTCACTGCGCGGGATAGAGTCGATCTTTGTAGTAGCTAATTATGAGATGAGGAGGGTTCTAACAGCAAATGTTGCTGGAAACGAATGACAAAAGACGAAATTAATGGCTTGAGAAGGAAGAACTGAAAAATTCGACGTGGAATGTGCAGGATATATGGATTATAGAAAAAAACGCGCGAGAAGATTACTCGTTGCAATCGCTCTAATTTGCTTCGCAACCCTTCGTCGTTACTAATCTAGTCTGCACAACTAATCTTCTCGCGCGTTTTTTTCTATAATCCATATATCCTGCACATTCCACGTCGAATTTTTCAGTTCTTCCTTCTCAAGCCATTAATTTCGTCTTTTGTCATTCGTTTCGAGCAACATTTGCTGTTAGAACCCTCCTCATCTCATAGTTTGCCCTTCCCCACATAATCACCACGATGGATCTTGGAATAATAATTCGCTTACCTTTGCTTGAAACGTTTCGTTAAGCATTGGATAGGCAGGACAGTCAAAATTTTTATTTTTGCTTGATCGGGCATTATTGCTCCCATATGCCTGGAAAGGCAGGTTGACGGGGATTGCAGTGACGAGTAGGAATGTGATGTGAACACGAAGGTCCGTTGAAGCAACGATCAACCGTTCCGTGATTACCTCTGTCGTGAGAAGAGGACTACATTCTGTGTCCATTTCATTCGTAATAATTCTAAATTTCAATGTAAGTATTGGATTATACGTCCTGCTCAGAAAACACATCACTTTCATTTCAAGTCCGTTCTGAAACTGGATGAGTCGCATTTAGGCGACAACCCTCGAAAGAACGCATAGGACTCGTTTGCTTAGGGGTAGAATGATACTATTAAAATAGAAATTGATGTATGAAAATAAAACAAGTATAAAAATGAAAAAAAAAATCAAACCTTTGTTAAGGATGCCAAAGTCATTCTCACTATTGTGCGTTCTCGGGAGAAAATAATTGACCAAAACCACAGCCATTCGATCGTTCTTAGTCGTACATTAGCCAAGAGAATCATCTCCTCTTCAGACCACATCTACACTATGCAATTTTATTTCAAGGTAAACAAATAATAAAAACACGAAATGGGATGAACACAGGAAGAATTTTGAATAGGAGACAAATGAAACAAACATTGAAGTTCGCAACTTTGCTGCAGGATTTAATAAACATCGTTCGGAACCACTAAGTCCCACTAAGTCACATTTCGACCTCGTGTCTTTGATTTTCATGAAACACAGATAAAGACTCGAAATGTTAAAATAGTGGGACACCCATTGCATTCCCTTTCAGAATCTGCAAATTGTTGCTTGTGAAAGGAAGAACGATGGATTCCGACATCATAGGCATGCCCAACGAATACAAGAGTATCTGTACCAGGGCTGTATTGCGAGATGTGGAGAATTGTGACCTCAGCGCAAATCCTGATGGTGTTCGTGTGAATGGAAGAAGGAAAAATCATTTTGTTCAATATGCTAATGATTCACGTGTACATCTTTATCTTCAACGAATATTCAATTTAATCTAACTTTTAACAAGATAAAACAAAAAACGTTATAATAAATCAAATTTATTTACGTCGAGTGAACGTTTACTAGTTAGTGTTTAACCCTAGAAAGCTTGACAGGAGTCCGGCGGACTCCAACGCAACATACCATGTATTTAATGTATTTGAATCCCTTTGGGTATTATGATTTTAATTTGTTTTTAAGAAATTGTTCATATATTAACAATAAGTACCAAACAATAATTAATAAAATTTTTGTTCACGTTCCCTGTATATACCTTGAGATACCCAAAGAAAGTTTAACAGTCTATTGCATCCATCACTACCTTCATTTCGCATTTTGAATTTTTTATGTTAATATAGAAAGCATCTCTTTCCGGCGGAAGCTGTCCTAAATAAACTGACAAATGCTATCTTCATCAAACTTTTTCCATGTTGGTTCTTTATTTTTTGATTTGCGAAACTTTTTTCTGCATCCTGGTTTCTTTGTGCCTCTTTTCACACAGTCGAATAAGAACAGGAGAAACATTCTTCTGTGTGAATTACGGTTTTATTTGGAAGAAGGAACGTATGACAGTAGGGTTTTGATAATATTTGCTGTTGTAAGTTTTGAAACTGAAGGAGGTCCTTACTTTTCTTTCAAAATTATTCTTTCCAAAAACACGGTTTTGTGACGCTGGTAAATTTTTTATCATGTCACCATCTATACGTATTATGCCACCATAGTCGCTCTGAACACTTACATTATTTCCTTTATTTTCAAAGTTCTGATTGAAACCTAATTGTTTTTGTGGCGCTTTAGGGCGCGTTAACGTCAAGGTCATTACAGCCCTTGAAACCTAATTGTCCTAACAGCACAGATGAGATGTCTGAAAAACACTGTAACGGAATATTTTTTTTCCAGAGAGCATTCATGGTTTAGTAACGTACACTAACAACGTATCCTTGTTAATACCATAGCCATGCTCTTCACTTGCCTTCTCTTCGGACTTCGTAGTCATGGTATTCCATGGTTAAGATATCGTTGAATTTCATTTTAAAAGTGAAGATAGTCCCTCCGTAACTCAGGTGGTAGCGTTCTAGCTCATCACCATTTGTAGCTTTTCACATTAATGTCCCAGTTCATGTAGTTGTGACTACTGAAAAGCGAACTCTCCTTCCTCTATCCACCTCATCTTAGTATCAATAACTCTATTACAAACAACTCCTACTAACCCCTCCACATGGGTCAAGTTGTTGATTAACCCAGCTAATAGGCCCATCTTCTAACAATAGCCTTTCCACCCAACTCCTACCTCCTATCGCTCCATGTAGATAAGCTTAAATAGCACGCTACATTTCCAAATACTACAATAAAAAAGATAACATCAGGGTCAGTGAGCTTCAATGTCAGTAAACAATTTTTAAAGAAATATAGAAAAAATATTTGAGGTTAAAATACGTATTAGGGGAATAATATAATTCTTATATTATTCCCCTAATATAAGAATTTATGAATAAAAATTTATGAACAAAAATTTGACGTTCAGTGTTTAAGAGGCATCTCTCAGGCTTTGTAGGGTTGGTTAGAGTAACTCGGAAAATAAGTGCATTAGTATTTTTTTGAAATGTCAATTAGAATTATCAGCCTTTGATTGACAGTTGACAACCGATAATTAAGCGACCTCGGCTATTAACTGGCTGAAGAAGGAAACGTTCGCTGTACATGGCACACGTATCTGACTTGTTCTACAAATCGACAAATTTTGGTGGGCTTAGCTTGCAGATTATTCATTTTTAGTTTCTTTCAGTTATAAATATTTAAAAAAGGGGTCCTAATCGGTTTCTTGCTGAGCATTGAAAATCATATTACAAGAACAAATATTATTTTGGACAAAAATCCCTCGAAAAAAGTCACAATTATCACTTCTGTGAGAGGTGGCATTCCAGAATTCAAGATCTACATCCAAGGAAATACTCTCTCAAGGGAATACCTAACTTACTGCACTTTAGTTATTTGATACTCGCAGTTTTAAGATGTTAATACATACTGATACAAAAGTTTGCTAAAGCACTTAAATGTATTAAAAAGAAAACAATTGTATTTCATTACCTTTTATGTAAGTGGGTGTGTGATGACTCAGTTGACTAATGAAATGGTAGCTACTAAAGAGTTTTCTAAAAGAAATATCACGAATTAGATTTGTTATGAAAAGTCTGATAAGATTCCCTCCTCCACATTCGGTTGACAATCGAATGCAGACTCGGTAAGCATAAAATACATCTAACTGAAGCACTTCCGGCATAGTAATAATAATGAGATGGCGATAGAATTAAGATGTTCAATTACTTGGAATAGTCATGAACAAGTATCGTAATTACAACTCGGTCTCGTCATATTGTCTCGTGAAAAAGATCAGTGATAAGCTGGAGAAACTCCCAATGACGGAACTGTTGCTCGTGTTTCAATAGATGAACACTCCCTAAAATGAAAGGTACACTGAAAATATTGTCTTCAAAAATATTGTTATTTGTGTTGTAATAACACACAAGACAACGCACGCGTAGCCATGGATAATGACTGTCGTCATGAACCCGAAATATTTCAAATCTATCATTAATCTGAAATATCCCGTTCGAAGTAAAATGTCCCGCATTAGAACCATGAGGACATGCAGTGACCTCTTCTACTCTTTCGACTGCATACATAGGTGCGTTATGCGATTGTGTCTGCGTCGGGGGCGGCAGTCACTCCGACGTTGCTCCAATGAACCGGTTGCGGACCCCGGTGCGGTGCGGTGCGGCGCGGTCGTCTTTGCGAAACCGCAGCTCAGCGGTGGGCGTGCGGGTGGCGCGGGAGGCTGGACGATGGGCGGCCGAGGAGTTCGCGGGGCGCAGCGGGGCGATCGGATGGCGAGATGCGGGGCGACGACTTTCACTGTAGCGGCGCAGGAGGCGGTCAGCGACGGCATCGGCGACGGCAGGGACGTTGCTGTCACGCAATATGCCACCGGACGGACACAATCCAAGATTTTGAGACTTTCATACAAACCAAATAATTTGGATTAAATGTTTTCCTTCATTTATTCACTCATTTTCGATGTTTTCTTAAGAAACTACATCAGTGGGGTTATTTCACATCGAACAGAGTTCATTCAAATCGTATCCACCGACAAAATGCACGTTTTAAAAAATATATGAAATATGTAAATCTGACAGTATTTCACACATCTCCCGAGTTTTTCCGGTGACCTGTCCCTTTGAAGCTTTCGACGCACTAATTTTTGTTGGAGGAACTGAAATCACAACTCGTGGTTATGACGTCCCGCATTGAAATCTCCATCTTCTCTACATGCGGTCTCCGTGAGATGAACATACCACCGGAGTTTTCATTATTATTACACCTCCCAAAGGACAATCTCTCAAAAAAGAAAACTAGGGAGAAATTTAACTATGTACGGGAAAGAAAAGAAGATAACCTTCCTTTATCATATTTACTGACAGGTATTCATGAAAAGTAATAGAATTTTGTAACAAAAACAAACGTAAATAAGAAAAAGAGATGGATGTGAGAAAAGATTCATAGTTAGCAAACTCAATAAATTATATGGGGATGAAAATCTTTTTTAAAGGAAACGAAATTACTACCTAACAGTAACCTAGTATTATTAGTAACCCAATAAAAAAAATTTGAGTTTTGAAAAGAAATGATTCTACACAATGCACATCTTTTTACATCCGCGAAATCTACGCTGTGGCGACGGAGATGCGCGTGGGCGGAAACTGATGAGGTTCGCTTTAGTCACGCTCGGGCGACTGCGTTCGCTAACAATGGCTCAAGAACGGTGGTTTTTCTCGTAAACGCCGCACACAGGTCGCAAGCACACAGTGGTGGCAGCAGACGCAATGATTCTTCTTCTCCTTCTCCTTCTTCTCCTCCTCCTCCTCGTTCCCCTCCTCCTCCTCCTCCTCCTCCTCCTCCTCCTGCTACTTCTTCTTCTCCTTCTCCTCCTCCTCCTCCTCCTTCTTCCGAGAGCTGCTATGTCCTTCGTTACGTTCACTTTCGCTTTTTCTTCTCCTCTCACACACTGCCCCGTACGTTAACAACTCTGCCCGCATAAGGCACTGCGCATTCGCTTACTCCACATAATTATTGCCCTTCTCGCACATGGGCACTGAAAGGATTTCCACTATTCCAAGAAAACGCTATACTAATTTTAGTCAGGTCGTCTTCTCGATGACAGAAGTGACTTACTTTCTGAGAATTATTAATGGCTGAGGAAGTGAGTTCATGTTTGAGTTGAAATTGTATATGGAACAGAACGTAATATAGATGTAAGTTACGTCGATTTAACAAGTCATATCATTAAAATGGTTTCGAATGGTTGTACAAACAGTCGTCTATTCTTTCGCTAATTGCAGAGTTATAGTTAGAAGTAAATTAGATGCGAAAATTTAAAGATATTTTTTATTATTTATAACTAACGATAGCGTTTCCGTTTATTTTAATCTTAATAGTAAGTGCTCAATTAAAATTATTTCGTATACAGACTGGCACCACGTTCTCTAATAGTTTCAGAGCTCACATCAGTCTGGTCCAGGTTAAGACTTGTATATCTACAATACCTTCAGATTGCTATTAAAAAACTGATATTTTTTACAGTCTCTACACTTTAAGTTTGCCCATGAGACGCTATCACGGGCGCATATATTCCAACAATTCATTACATGCTACTTATGACAGAATTGACTTTTGAAACACTGCCAAGAAGGCCTAAACATAAAATTTTCGCATATCTGAAATCTGCTCAAAAAAAAGAAGGGGGGGGGGAAATGATACCAAACTTGATGATATTACGTTTTAGTATCACAATCGAACCGTAACAATACTCATTTGAATCACCGGGTGCCAACATGAAACTATCACATTTGTTGTCATTCTGTTCCATTCTCGGATCAGATTTCAGATATTGTTACATAAACATAAACATTAGTCATATTTAAAAAATTAGTTCTAAATATTGTAAGCATTACAAGTATGTGAATAATTGTGGGAATAGCGGTGTCCATGAGCGCTGCGACGAGAGGTATGATAACAAGGGTTCGCCGTTGATAGACACCGTTAGCATCCCATCCGCCAATAGAATAAAGTTATTCATAAAATGAAATAACATAATTAAACAAATTAAAAATAGCCTTTAAACATAAAAAACACTACCTCCAAATAAATGAAATAGTTAAAATGTTTAAATACATAACATACTACTTCCCATCGATATATTAAATGCTTAGGCGTGTTTCGTAAAGATTAATCTATATAAATAAAAATTAAATGCTGTTCATTGGTAAGCGCACCACTTGAGAACGGGTGGACCGATTTGGCTAATTTTTTTAAATGTTCGTAATAGAATAAGATATTTAGGGAAAGAAAAATTGGAAAAGTTGCCCGGAAAATTGGAAAATTAGGGAAAAACTGAAAGTGTTTCTTTCTATGGGATTTTTGTATGAACTGAAGACCATAACTCACGATCCGAACGATGGATATGCGTAATTCCTTCTTTTATTGTGGGGCTTTAGGGCACGTCAACGTCAAGGTTATTAGAGTCCTAATTCCTTTTTTACTTCCTTCGTTATGGTCCTGAAAAAGTTTTCAGGAAAAAAATTCGGGACAATTACAAAGGAAAGTCGGAAAATTAGAACAAACTGCAAAAACCATAATTTTTGAACGCACTCTCTATCATAACTGACGATAGGAACGACGTATTTGGTTGATTCCTTTCTGTTTTTTTTTTAGTTTTTCAATTGAATTGTGATTGTGTTGTAAGTTCATTGCAATCGTTTCATGAAATGAATTAAGTTTCGTCGTTTTATCTCAAACAAATTTACCGATTTACTTACGGAATTCGGTGATTTCTGAAGTGACAAACAGTTACACAGTAGCAACAAAGTGTATCAATTGTCCAATGATCACGTAGAAATGCGTATTTTTTCTTCTCACTTTTGCTTCGTTTTCACATTTAAAATAGTTTTTCACAAACTCACAAAACGATCACAAACAAATTTCCTTAAATTTAGACATGACAACGTCAGTCGGGTCAGCTAGTATTTAATAATATTTTTGTATTCAAACGTTTTGATAAGTAACCATTTTAACATTTATACAAAAAGGTTCATAATGCAGCAAATTACAGATCGTAGGAAACAATTGTTCGTAAACGTTATACATGCCACCGCTGATAACCATAGTACCCTGTTTCGAAAACCGGTGTTGCCGGACGCCTGAAGAAGTTGCAAAACGAAAATACACCTGTTGTGAAGGTATAAACAGGCAAGGACGATGGATAATGTCCAAAAAGATTGTAATGAAAATGATAATACAACGTCGTCAAGAATTTCATTCAGAGAAGAACGGGGGTTTCTACACCGTCCGGGTTTTTTAAATATGCCGAACAAAGACTGCTCGTCGCGGGCGCGCGAAATTCGCGCACGACCATGCGAAAGCAATACGTATTATCATGTCACCTAGAAATACTCCATTAATTTTAAGATGATTTTCTGGTAATTATAGTTATCTTACGTTCCGCTGAATGTTGACACTTCAGTTCTTCGATTTTTTACGTGAAAATAAAATGAGAATTAATGAATTGTACTGTTAAGTTATTTTTCTTTTTAGTACAGAGAAGTATCTGGTCAATTGGTTTTAAATTTATTTGTTTAAATGCGAATGATTCTTATTGTGGAAGCATCTGTTTATTTATCCTCAATTAATAAACGTGATATCTGACACCATATAAAATTATTTCACTATTACAAAGGCTTTCATAATGAATAAACAATGTCCGGGTTTTCGTTTCAAAATCCGGGGTTCTCGGTCTCCTTGTCCTAGATTTGAGATTTTGTTGATAGCAACCCAGGTTTTGTCTAACTCAAGGATAACTAACACTATGTATGATGTTTCCCATAGTTTCCAGAAAGTACAATTGTTTCACCACTAATAACTTATTACCATTATATACGTCCTCGACTTTCTGTCCCTCCACCTTCAACATACTAATCGTACTATTCTGGATCATTTTATGTGGTTTTAAGTAGAACTTAGAGACAGCATCCCAAGTTCATCTCATATCTAATAATAGATTCCACTAGAGATTGATAAATGATTTTCATCGTCACTACATCAATAATTCCTTTCAAATTAGACATTTTCCAAAGACAAATTCTGAATGTTCTTACCAATTCAGAAATTTGCGCATTCCATATTGCAGCACCATCAAAGATAATTCCCAGATATTTCATAGTTTATACCCATTCAATCTTGAAATCACAACTATAAATCTTGAAGTCCTTGCGAAGATCTATGAATACATTTCTTATTGTGGTAAAGTGATGACACCGAACTTCTCTTCATAAAAGGTGAGGCCTTATGCAGAATTTTAGCCTTTTTCTCGTTGATGATGTGTCCTCCAACATGGGTTCATTTTTGAAAGCCATTTAACTCTTTCTGAAGGTTTCTTAGAGCTCTATCTTATTTGTTTTCAGCGTACATTAAAAAGTCGTCATGTATGGAAAATGTACAATTTTCAAAATACAATGATACATCATTTACATTTGTTAGAAATTCAAAAAGAGCTAAAAAACTTTCTTGGTGAATACTTCTCTCACTGAATATAACTTTACTAAGGTTTTCATCAACTTTAACTACAGAGTATCTATTATCTAGACAACTAATAAAGAGATTGAGCAATTTTCCCCTAATTCCAATATCTTCCAAAGTCTCCCACAGTTTCCTTCTTTCTACCATATCCAAGGCCTTAGACAGATCGATGGAAAGTAGCAGAATGTGCTTCCCCTTGTCTGAGCCTTCATTAATATGATTACATATTCTTTCCAGCAGTTGTGTCGCACTATTACGCTCTTGAGAAGCATAGTGCTGTTCAATAATAATATAACGTTTCCTGAGATATTCTTTAATTTCCTGTGATAACGATTTTTTGAATATTTTTGCCAACTGAGCCCAAAATTGATATAGGTCTATCATTTTTATAGTTACAGTAGAATTCTCCTTTGAATTTAGGTCTGATAGTTATTTTCATGTCATCTGGGAAAGACTCTCTTTCGATACTTTTATTAATGACGTCCACAGAAGGGGTAACATGATGAAACGTCAGCAGTCAGATGAAAATTGCGACGGACCGGGCCTCGAACCTGGGTCCTCCTACTCTGGCCGAAGGTGTGCTATCCACTGCACCACCCGCCTCGACTCCCAAGACCGTACGCAACCTCCACCTGGCCTGCGGCCTGCACTTACGTACGGGTTTGGGAGTCGAGGCGGGTGGTGCAGTGGATAGCACACCTTCGACCAGAGCAGGAGAACCCGGGTTCGAGGCCCGGCAGTCGCAATTTTCACCTGGTTGTAGACGTTGCAAACACTCCTCCACGAGAAGGTACTCGGAAGTTGTGAATTAAAAAAGGGTAACATGATGTTAGCATTTTCCTTGATACCTTCTATTTTGGTGAAGTCAAGTCCCGGTTCTTTCTTATTGTCAAATAGCGTAACTTTTTTTCTAATCTCCTCAATCGAAGTTTCCAGCAGATAGAAAGAGTTATAGTACACTTCTCGTCTCTTACCTCCCAGTAAATCTATGTTGCATTTGTGATATACACCTTTCACGTTATCCTTAAAAGCAGTAACAGTTATCAGCGATTTCACTTTGATTAATTTTTTTTTTCAATTGCTTATTGATTATTGAATCAATATTATCGTTTTGTTTTCTTCACATTAACTCATTTATATCCTCCCGTGTCTTCTTCGGGATTTTCAGTTTTTCTTTAAAGAGATTACTGTAGTACTCCTTTTTGTTACTGAAAATCATAACATTTATTTTATTCCTTATTCATTTATAATGATTTCGTAAGGCCTCTTTTAAAATTATATTTATTCCAAAAGTGCTTTTCAATTTTCTAAAAGTGTGATCTCTCTCATTGATCATGCTTGTAATTATATTATTTTATGTTATCAGTATTATATTATCAACTTACAATCCAGGATTTAACTGTGTTCGTGTATTTAGAAAAAGTTTTAACTGTGTTCGTGTATTTAGTACTCAAACCATTAATGTAATGGTCAGAAATTTTAGTATACCTTATAAATGGAGACACCTTCTCAATAGTTCCGTTTATAGATGAGTGATCAATATAAGACTATCATAGTTTCTTCACTTAGCTCCCTTGCGCTCCCTGTAATAGTTTACTGTGTTTTATTTTCTATTGAAATATTTTAGCAGGATTGACAGACTTCATTTTCTCCGGGTTGATATTTATATCTTCCGCCAAAATCATAGATTTATTTTTAATTTGTATCAATAATTTCTTCAGTTCTTCCATGAAAAGTTTACAGTCCTTGACTGGCGTCCTATATATTGTAATGAGATTTACTCTATGTCCCTTGCACAAATAAACACTACAAATAATGGATTCAAAATTCTGAGTCATTGTTGAATTTATATTTAGGTTGTGTCCATTTTTAACAAAAAAACATTATACCATCCTCTTTTCTGCCTCTATTTTGAAATGCTGTACTATCAAAGTTCTCCAACTAAAAAATATCAACTGGTTAACTTATTTCAACATTAACTTCTGTAAGGATACTTATATCTAAAAATTAGTAAGTTTCTAATCTGATGGACAAAAATTATTCCATTTTTCTTCATTGATCTAGTACTGAGGTGAAGCAAATTTATATTCCCGGTTTAATTTTTTAAAACCATTTTAAATCTTCAATGTTGTGAAAAATTTCTTCTTTTTCAGTCTCAATGATTTTTCAATGTTCAAAATCCATACTTAACCTAAAAATTAATAAACCAAAGACATACAAATTGTTTCACACTTTACCTCCGAGATCACTTTCATTTTTCATAATTATATATTTCATATTGCCTTCTTTTCTCATAAAAATTTTACCATTCTTAAACTTATTAAATTCATTTATTTTTTCATTTTGCACATCCTCTAACTTTCCAAAAGAGATTGGATGTGTAGAATTATAAATGCTCTTTGACAAACATTTCAGCTTCCCCTTTCTTAAACCTTTTTTTTTCTTGGATACAGTCAACACTTTAACTCTAATCTCTCTATTTTCGAAAATGACTAAAATTATAAATTTCTGTTCATTAAATTGATTTACATGACATACATCTGTCTCATTAATTCATTTAACATTTCCTCTTTTAACAGGCCACAAATATCTATTTATTCAATTCAGTAGTAAAGTCACTTCGGTTGTAAATGATGGTAATTATTTTTATTATCATTATACAGAATATCTGTAACGAAATAGTATTTTCATAGTACCAATTGTTGGTTTTTCTTTCAGTCACAGGTGTAATACCAAAGCAGTAGCTCGAAAACCTTAAGAAGGACTTGTACAAGATTATTCATATAGAACTACCTCCCAATGATGCTGAACACAGATGAATCATCCCGAGAGAAAGGGTTAATGCAACCAACTCCATATCGGAATTTTCATTCCTATGCTACGCACTACGTTTATTCGCTCTTCAGCTCTCCTGGCATATCCTGTCTCGCATCGCACCACTCTCTTCGACTCATTCAATTCCATCGAAGTTCTGGTCACGATATTTTCACATTTCCAGTTTTCTTCTCTTCTCTCGATAGCTCTCTTTTCACGCACACCTACACCACTTTACTGCCGCCTTCTGTTTCGAGTATTCATTGTCTCTCTTGCCTACCTTTTCCCTTGTTTCATCTCTCTCCCACTTCCGTCTCCAATTGCCCTGGAAGTCCTCTACAGTCTCCGTCGACTCCTCAGACAGCTGCCTTCACATTGAATGCATGGCGTCCTCGGCATGCAACTCACGTCATGACCTGTTGCTCCGCACCTCCTCCCCCCACACCCTTTTCACCCAACGCTCATGTCTAAAAGGTGCATCACTAATGTAGATACACAGGTTTCTTTTCACTGCCTTATCTTCAGCCTCACGCCTCACAGTGCACAGTGAGTCATTTATACTTACATATGGAGCTGTTCGAGTGCTATTTGAAATTCTTAAAAGAAATCGGGGAATAATCATGGTGTCCCCGAATGTTGACGTTACTTTCAAAACTATGCTTGATTGTAAAATTTTCAAAACTACAACTGAATTGATCCATGTTCAACTCGCCGCGCACTTTAGCTCCCAAAAATATCTTCATGCGACAAAGGATTGCACTTTTTCTTTGTATATGAATTACTTTACCCCAAATCAGTATATTTTCGAGATGCTTCCAAACATATATTGCAACTTTCCATCATTTCCTTCATTATTTGATAACGAAGAAACAATTAGCAATTCGCCAACATCGGAATGTAAGATTATTCTGTTTAAAACATATTTAGTTCACATGACAAGTAAATTTATTCACTTCAACCTCTAAGACAATGATGCCTTAGAATCCCACAAAGATCTTTATAGATGTCACGACAGAAGAATGCAAATGTTGAGCGTGAATTTGCTTGAAATAAACTGAGCAAAAGAACGTGCAAAAAGAAGCTGAACCATCGGCCAAAATCTAATAATGCATTGCTTTTAGACTGATGAATTGAACGTATGCAAGAACTATCCTAATATTGTTCTTAAGCCCAAAATATTTATTTCTACGAGTAAATTGCAACACAAAAAACTAGACAAGAACAACAAAAACTGACGGAGTAATATTCCTTAATTAAAATGTAATTAAACTAAATTACACACAAATGCACAACCTTCGAGAAATTGTCGGAGAGAAATCACAAGGTATAACTACACAATTGTGAGATAATCGATGGAAAAGAAAAATATTCGCATGCTAATTGAACATCTCTTCAATAACTTTAGGAAGGCGACTGTGCAATCAAGGTGTTCAATTAATAAGAATACTCATTTACAGTCATTATAAATGCAACCCAGCAAGACCTTCTGGAGAGAAAAATACCGGTAATAAGCAGGATAAATTGCTTCCTCGTAAACTACCAATGCGAAAATGTTTCTAGTGTTAATTTATCGAAAGAACTCATTAAAATTAAAGGTATATCGTAAATATTATCTCGAAAACGTATTATAGAAGCAATTTTAATAACGCAATTTTAATGGCTCACATACATCAAAGAATTAAAATTTTCTGTTCATATCATTGGCCTAAAATGATTGAACACCCTTATAAATTCGGCGTCAATCGAAAATGCGACGCACAAAGTATAATTTTGGGTCATTGACTGCGACCAATTTCTTTAGTATATGTCTGTGAGAAAATCAGCAGCAGTTGTTTTCATTATTTTATGACAAAAGAGAAAGGCATTAAAGATGTTGAACTCACAAAAACTATTTTTCTAATATCTAGTTGAAAATAAAACAAATACAATTACAACGTCTTAAATTCAAAGTTGGTAACCGGGTTATAAACTTATGAATAACTAGCTCGCTCCACTCTCCCTCCTCGAACACAATTGTTGGGAGCGCCCTTCCCGCCCCCGCCAGAATCCACTTCCAGAGCGACCTCTGCCCACACTTGTCACCGTCATCGGCCGCAGCGCTGTCTCCATCGCCAGCGGCCCTCACGCGCGCTGCCCAGAGACAGAGCGCATACAGCCGAAACAATGGTCCCCGTCACTTTTGTTCGCAGCAGGCGACCGCCGCCGCGCCGTCCGCCTCCACGCCGCCGCCCACTCGCCCCGCCGTCCTCCGACGGCCGCAAACCTCCGCCGCCGGACACACACCGGACGCGGCGGCCTCAGAACAGACTGCCGGCGCGTGCCAAGGAGCACTTCCTCACCGAAGCGATCTTAGACCCAGGATTTCCAACTTCTCTCATCACTTTTCAGTGAACAAAAATTAGGCGTGTATCTATTTTCATCCGACACTGGTTCCCTTTTCACAACGTTGCAGATATGTCAAGGTCTCAGAATTAAGAGGATGATACAGCTTTATGTGCAGTTGCCAATGTACACATTTAATTCATCTTCGTGCTCAAACATAGGTACCTTTATGACAATTTATTTTAGGTAAGTTATGACAGTTTGAGGATTATCTAGGTATGGAAGACGTGTTGTTTACAATGTGCAAGAGTATTAGTACGGGATAGACAGAGAAAGCCACGAAAATCTCCACGATAAAGGTTCGTTCACCCAAGCCGGTATTCGTATCTTGTAACCCCGCGAATCCACATTCCACTCAGACACCGCAGTCCGTGTCTCAGATCTTTAAGAAAGAAAAATCAAATGTGTTCACAGGTTTAATACATAATTTCGTAGTAATATATCACAACAAAGGATATATTCTTGGCCATGCCCTATCATTCAAAGGATATATTGTTGGAAGATCATTCCTCACCCATTTATTTTCCAAATATTTCTTATGGTTATATCCGATTATCTTCTCCCTCTTGATGTGTACAAATTATGCAGTAACGCTGATAAAATCACAAGTAATGTAATAGTGACCTGAAAAGATCATGTTTATGGAAAGGAAATTACCGCTTCCGCACAAAGAAATCTTTACAAGTACATATCCCAGTACATATCTTTATCGCGAAGAGAACTTGTTTTCATGTCATAGGACTTGGGACAAGATTCATTGCTACAACGAGCAAAGCAGAACCTGGGCCATAACAGAATGTTGCGAGTAGGCGACTCATGTGCGACCACCAGGAGCTACGATCCGTAATCATAGACTACACATTTGGCCAGAACACGTATCTGGACCCCAACTTCGGGACGAAGAGTCGTGTAGGTCAGCAAACCCTTGTATCAAGATGTTTCGTCAGAAAAAAAATAGAATGTTCCTTCACCGTAACACTAAAATATCCTTTATTATACGAGACAAGGCAACCTGAATTACGTTCGCGTTCCTCTTTAGTATTGTATCTTTGATGCAACTAGTGGTTGCATACAAGCAATTATAGTCGCATTTAGCAATGTTGCATTCAACATATATTCTCGGAGCTAAATCTATTTTCATAACCAATATTTCGGAACCAGCAATGAACATTTTGCAAACAATTTTTAAAGAAAATGATTATTAAACTGACTAAAGTTTAGAAATTAAACAAATAATTAGGGTGTTTAGAGAGTTTACCACATGAAAAGTTCGCGTTTTGTTTTTTCGACCTATTTATTTTATTTTAGGAACATCCTTCCGCGAAAACGAAATTTTATGCTTCTTCCTTCTTAGTACATTTTTGTGAACGCATCCCAAATGAGTTTACATTATTGTTCACAGTTTCCACTGCTTCACAAGGCTGTCCATCAGTTCGTACAAACGCTACTCCCTATGTTAGCTGTATAAGTCCATCATTCCATGCGTGTTGTACGGCCGTATCCTATACGCAAAATGAACTCTTTTGGTTCTACTACAATTCTGGTAAACACTGTATCGGTGTACAAATAAGTGTGGTAAACACTGTATCGGTTATACCTAATATTGTTGTAAAAATAAATTGTTGTAAAATATTCTCTGAAAATATTTCGAGTTGTGTTGATTGCCGGTCGAAACGAACCCTCACGGGTTAAGAACAAAATTCTTTCGGACTGACTACAGCCGAGGTATATTTTGTTACGGAGGGTAATTTGAAAAAGAACTGAGTCTACTCGCGTAAAATTTTATCGTGTGATACTATATGACTTAAGATCATAGGGTCTAAATTTGTTGTTTACGCTTCCTTCGGATACGTATTGATGGAATATTGGATACGAATGGTCATGAAATGAAAAACCTCTGACCACGTCCATTGACAGATTTACCGGGTAGAAACCAATTCACATTAACCGATAAAACTCTTAAAAATATAGATTTAAACGATTTTTGTTGAAGTTTCTCTGGACAAATCCATCGTCCTATCCTATTCGACCATTTCATCACGAGCATTTGCGTTTGCCAAGTTTCGGACGTTGCGGACGTCGCTCCCTTCCCACTTTACTGAGTTCCCCACTTCGGGTATCGTTGCCGTCTGAAAACGTGAGTGCGTGAGTGAGTTCATTAGTACTGAACATGAGCCTGGAAATCACTGTAGGTCTATAGACACTGTTAACCTCTGAGTTGTAAGCCGAACATGAAGCAGTGACAAAGTAAGTCTGCCGTAGTGATAAAGAACGATGGAGAAAATAGTCTCTTTATCGCCCGGTTCCGGTGTGGTCGTCCGTTCCATGGTTTTGGATGTCCTGAGGTGATCACTGCATTTTCACGTGCTCTCGAGATGACTCCGCAAGTGACGAGCGTGGATATACACGGAGTCAGTTCCGCCTTCTCCCCTTCAATTGGTGAGGTCGGAGATTTTTTCTTGATTTTTTGTTATTCGGACAAATAACCAAGTGAAATGGTATAATTACTCTGAATGATGTCAAAACAGAAGACAAAGGAGTACGTAGTTAAAATTGTATAAAATCGTCTGGTTGAATCTCACTGACTTTGTCATTTTCGTCAAAGCGTAAATCTAAAGAATATTTCAGTTATAGTAAGAATTAACATGCATAGAAGTAAGTGTTTTCGTTTCAAGGTAATAGAAATTTGAGTGTTTTATTTTGGTTTGTTATAATTGTAGACTTTTAAGGTTTCTCTTCTTTTTATTGTTTAAGTGTAGTGCATAAATAAATGTTGTCTAGTCTCTATTTGAGCAGTGTTCTTCTTTCCAAAATGGACGAGGCACTGCAGCACCAAATAGGTAATAATAAATAAATAGTATAAATAAATTCTAGAAGTATTAATGGTAAATTATTTTGAAATTAATTTTTATTAATTTATGCTATCTTCATGTAGATCATATGCCGATATTTTTGTGAAACAAGTCATAAAGCACCTTCATATTACTGCAAATTCAATGTTATAATGTGTGATTGGCACTTGGCCAAGAGGTATTAATTTGTTTATTTCCAATGGTTTATTCTTATTCTATATGATGACTACAAGAATAACATTATTGTATATTATGATGTATATTTTAGGTATTATGACGCACATGACTTTACTACCAAGGGATTGTATGGCACCAAGATATGTTAGGGATGAATCGCTGAACCAAGTGAGCAAGACTATGAATTATTTTTATATTTTCTTGTCATATAACAATATTGTTAGTATGTAAATTCAATGTTGCAATTATCCATTTTAGATTACACTCCATGACTGAAAAACATTGTGGGAAGGGGAACATTGTACCATTTATAAAAACAAGTACCCGTATCTACAGTGTTAACGCTAAACTATTTATAAATTTATTTTCAATTACAACGTTTCAACCTCCATTTCAGAAATTATGTGATTGAAATAATTTGTGTCCTAATCTAATATAATAACATTTTCCTCATGCATGGAATGAATTTGATCTATATGGTGCTGTGATATAACATTATGATGATATGTAATATTTAATTGATGTTCTTTGATTCATTTCATTAATGTATGCTTAATTTGTCCAGTGTAGCAAGAATAATATGTCCCCTTCACTAGAATAAGAGATTGTTTGTTTATTTTACAAACCAAATCATCAATATAATATTGGGGTATAGAATTGAAAATTACATAAGTTTTACTTGTAATGTGTGATTGACAATTTGCTATATTTGATGAACAAGATTAAACATTTGTTAGAAAATGTATAAGTTACAGAAAAATTAGCGAGAAAAATTGTTCTTTCAAAATTAATATTTTCTGAGTTGAAGCATATATCGAATAGTAATAAAGCTAATTTAGATTTATCAACTAAATTATATAGAATTGCAATTTTATGGACACAAGTATTTTCAGACAAACAGTTTAACAAATTAAAATTTTGTTTTGGAATGACTCAATTTATTTTATTGCACTTGGGAGAGCTCTTTTCAATGGACTCATCATCACCAGATCCTAGATACAGAGTACAAAAATCGATACATAATGTAATTACATATCTATAGTATTACAAATAGATATGATATTTATAAAATATTTTCAGTAAATAATCTACAGAAAATGGAGATGCAAGTCAAAAAATACTTTTCATCTGAGTAAATCATCTGTAGTGTCTTAGCACAAATGGAAAAGAGTTTAACACTCAACAAGATTAAATTTTTTATGAAATCAATTTATTATATGTAAATCTAAATCATTTAATTTTTTTATTACTTTCTTTATTTAAGATTTATTTCAATTGAAGATGATAGGTATTGAAAACATTAACCATAATTTCTATTTTATCAATTTATATTATGCAACATATATATTAAGTATTTTTCCACACACTCAAAATATTGTTGGGATACATATTTTGTTTCTGCATTATTTCTTATGATGCGAAAGATATCTTTTTTATGAGTCAACTTATAAATAAATAAATTTATTGTCAAAAAACAGTACAAACTGCGTATGACCACGTGGAGGACAATAAACTAATTTACTCTCCGGAAGCAAGCAAGGGACCATCCCATCAATTCCGATCAAGGGCCCTAAGGCA
>NNCF01131691.1:259360-314448 GCA_002313205.1 Laupala kohalensis | reverse complement strand
ATAAGAATTGAAATAACACTAAATTCACGATTTATTGTTACAATAAACACGCCCCTAGACAAAGCCTAGAGAACCTGTATGATAAATCCGCCTCTACCAGAAGGAAAAACGGAGAAATATCCGGGCCAGGATGGGGCTACAGAATTTATGTACACAACCGTGCCAAAGTTGAGTAATATAAACGGCGTTTGTTTTTCGAAGAAATCCTTATCCCTTGGGTGATCCATCTATTGTATTTCTTTGTGTTAATTAATTTGCGTTTTATGGGAAAGCTAGAGTTGTAATGTTTTAGGAATATTGAGTTAAATACTTTGAATTTGTCGTCGGTGTTTTGGCAATTACAAACATCTTTCCATGTTTCTTCACGCAAATAATTTATAAAAATGGATTTATTTATGCCATTCTTGTAAATTTGTAAAGGATTTTAAGTGGTTTTAGTTTATTATTAATAGTCAATACTTGAGCAAGGTGATCACTGTATCCGGCGATAAACACTTCAGAGAGATACGAGATTCCATTGTTGACTATAATTTGATCTAGCAATGTTTGAGATGAGCCGGAGAGGCGAGTGGGGTCGTTTATCGTAGTAATAAGGTTGAAGGAGTCGATAAGATTCTTGAATCGATTAACTGGTGAATGTGCAGAGTCGGATGTACTCAGGAAATCGATGTTGAAATCGCCACATATAACGATAGATTTAGTAGATTTATGTGTGATTAGTTTTAAAACAATTTTGAAGTTCCGAAAAAAATATGTCAAGATCTGATTCAGGAGGTCTATAAATACACAAAACAACAATACCAGTGTCGGTCAGATTAACTGCAGAAAGTTCGAACACACTATCTACGCAGAAGGTCTCGTAGCCTGTCAGTGGAGAAGATACAATATCATTACGAACGTAGATACACGTTACCTCCGTGGGGATTTTTGCCTTTAAAATTTTGCCGACAGTAAAAACTTGCTAAATAATAATTAGAAATATCAGTATCGTTGATGTTCTTAGTTGAAAGCCAATGCTCTGTGAGGCATAGCAAATCGAATAGACTTTCGTGTACCAGAATTTCAATGTCTGTCATTTTGTTTGAAAGGGATTGGACATTATGATGAAATATCATTATTTTATTTTCGCAAAGAGTTTGTGACTCACGAGAAATGGTATCGTCGTTAGATTGTGGAGAGGAATTTGAATTTGGTACAGCTTCTAGTTCCGGATCAAGTCCGCACACTGCACCTGAACGCGAGTGTCACCTTCGAGTACCACATCGTACTCCTGAGCGCAAGTTGTAACTGTGTATGGGGGCGGCAGGAGGAATAGATGAGGACGTGCGAGATGAGGAAGCAGTAGGTGAAAGAACGGGGAAAGGAGAAGAAATGGGTGTCGAGATAGGAAGAGGAGATGGTGATGAGGTAGGAGCAGAAGGAGGAGATGAGGTAGGAGGAGGAGGAGATGAGGTAGGTGCAGGAGGAGGTGTAGGAGTGGGTAGTGGGGCAGGTGGATGATGTGAGGTCAGATGTGAAGCTAGAAGAGAACCGAAGTGCTGTTTCCCAGACGGTCTCAGGTGTAAACCGTGCTGGGTAAAGTCCTTGGCAGTCAGGTGTGGTTGCAAATAAAAAAATGTGATTTTTGTGTCTGCCAGGTGATGTTTTAGGGAGATGTTTGCCAGGTTAATTTCGTGGTTTATTTGTGGAACGTTGAAGCGTGGAGGCAGGCTAGAGAGCACTATGTTCGTGTGCAAGGAGGCCATTTTTAGTTTTTGTAGATGTTCAGACGCGTTGAAATTACCACCCAAGTTATTATTATGATATATGTATATATGATATCATATATTATTTTGATATAAGTATATATCATTATGATATATGTATATACGTGTTTCAAGATGATAGGTATACATTTATCATGCGTATTTTGCCTATTGAAGATGGTGGTACCTATTTTCATGTTAAGAGTCTTTTTTTTTGCAGTTTTAAGTAAAGTAATTAGCGTATTTTGTAGGTCTTCACAATATTGTTTACATATTTTCTGTATCCTGCCACAACATGAATTATTCACAAATGTGTGTTAATGTTTACTTAATTATAGGAATTAAGTAAGATAATATACTAAGTAACTGGAAATATTAAGAAGTAGTATTTTTTTTCCATAGCCTTCGCAGCAGTGTTATTATTACCATAGTGGTTTATTCATCATCTTCTATTGTTCCAATTGTTGGGGTTCTGGCAGGAAATACATCAACGTATGTGATTCATGAACTATGCCTCACTTTTCAATGATTGTGAGGGAAAATCGTTTGAAACAATTCTCCGTGAAAGTATTTTGTACTAAGTTGTATTTACTTCTTGATGAAGACTTTTACTTACATAGCAGATCTTTGACATTTCTCGAAAGCTCCATACCAGAACAATTTCTTTTTTGTTTGCACATGTGATGTCACGGAGCCAAGTGGCCCATGACTATGACCAGTTAAGAGGTCGAAATATTGGAATGTGAACTATACAATTGTGGAATACAATGCCGGTGTGAAAAAGTTAGTCGTAATGTTAAGCTTTCTTTCGTATTTTTTTAAAAATAGAAACTGATAACATCTTGGATTCTTTGGTAGCGTCTTCCCTGCCATGATACCGCTGAGTGGGAAAGCGTGGGTTCAAACTACGCTTGGCTGAACTAGGTGAAGTTTTCGGGGGGTGTTTCATTCACTTACTGAAGACTAATGTTAGTTCGGTTCTATAAGTTCCCATGCAACCCAACATCTCTTCTTCCCAATTCCCTCTCACAAGTCCAACAGTTAGGTGGAAGAGCAAGCTTCATGCCGTTGTCGTGAGGAGGGAACCTTGCCAATAGACATTGAACAAATAATAAAATTGCTCTTATTCACTAACTAGTTTACTACTTATTTGTTTTATTCTGAAAGTTCTTAAAGGAGTGCAACTTATCGACGACAAATACTATCTTTACCTGATGACTGTATTAGTTTTATAATAGTAGTGAATCTTTAATTTTTAACCTTCACATGTCAATTATGTTAACATAAGAATAATGAATAATTTGTATTTCTGTTTGTTTCAGTTATGCTGGAAAAAATTGCGTAATGTTTGAAAATAAAAAATTGAATGACTTTTTGCAAATAAGTAAATATGATTTTCAATGTAACAATTTTGTTAAATGTTTGCTGAAGACAAATTGTTTGCTGAATACAAATTTGTGGATTCTTTTATCATATACTTCACGAAATTTCCTAACCTTTCCATTTCTCATTACTACCACATTAAAGATATGAGTCAGCATAAGTGCGGATAAAAATTATCCAAAACTTTAATTTTATTATACAACCATTACAAGCTATGCTAAGGGCAGGAATCTGCATTTTCATATGATCGAGATACAAGGGTTCAAAGTATTGATGTCTTGAGAAACATCGAGTTATGACTTGAATGTTACTGTCAGTTTATTCAAATTGAATGTAAAAATAAACTGAAAAATATTTCAATCATGACATGGGTTTTCCCAATGAATCAACACTTAGAACCCGTTTATCTTCATATTATGAAAAAGCAGATTTCTGCCCTTGGTATAGCTGTAATGGTTGTATAGTAAAATTACAGTAGTAGTGTTAGGATAATTTTTTCCCGCAGTATGCTGTAAATTCACTATACCTTTTTGCTCCAATTTCACTACACCTTGATGCTGTAATAATTAGTCTTTTTTGCGGTAAAATTACAAATCGTGAACAGGATAATATTTTCCCACACTTTTTTCGTAAAAATACGACAGAAAATTCTAACAGTGTAGGCGAGAAAAAAATGTATCTTCCCCACTATTAGAATTTTAATTTTCTCCCAATGAACGGGAATTATGTGAAACAAATCCATACCGAAAAATAGCAGAAAAATGAGTCTTAATTATTGAATTCATTCTCGTATTAGTCATATTTCCATATTTTTTAACGAAATATATCGCCAGACCGTATGCCAAGCAACAATATCTTGCAGATACGAACTGCAGTTCCAAGAACATTTTCCGAAAGTGCGTTCTCTTTTCACTAGTTAGGATATTTGACAACGTATCTAAATACTGACGATTTCTTTAATGAGTGTTAAATTTATTCGCTAAAATGTCAGAATGTAAAGACGAGATAGTGCTGACTACTCAAAGAACTCCAGAGTTGCGATAAGTCACACAAAAACATAACATATCGCTCAATCAGTACTTCCGTCACAGCGCGATACAATGATTGTTCGATATATTAATATTCGTATGAACATGACATGACGAATGATATGTTCAAGGGGGTTTCTATTCCAAGGTCTTCTCATACGGAAGTGTGGAACCTAGCGAATGATACGCTGTTGAAAATGAAATCAGATAAGAGGAATTGGGACAACTGTCAGAACAACAAGTTTAGCACCTACAACGTCTCCTGTTTCTATAACCATTACAAGCTAGAATGTTGACTCTCTGAAGAACGATCAAAGATTGTTACTCATCAGTATATTTATCTGTGTAATTAATACAATCATTCGTATGTGAAGATACATATGGGTAACAGATTAATATCCTGAAAAGTTATCTCGAAACATAAATACCCCAGATTCCATCCAAACTTAGTAACATGCCATATCACATACGTCCTGCAACCAGGGGCGTATCCAGCATGTGATCTTACGGGGACGAAACTTTGTCAACCTTGTTCTCCCCCTCCCCCCGATAGTTTCGTCTTCCGAGGAATCACCTGTTTTATTAATAGTGAGAATAAAATGCATTTATGGCAGCGGAAGTATACATGAAATGTAATGGAAAGGATACGTTGTGACAAATAATGTACAACCCGGCGATGTTAAGTAGGAACAGGGTTCTAGATATTGTAAATCAAACGAAAAAAATATTTAACGAGTTGAACGCGCTCCTTTATGTATTTTACAAAGTCCGCCACTGCATGCGACAGAGGTTCGGTGATTTCTCAGGAACCCAATTCAAATATTTGACATACCCTTACAAATATTGATTTTCGTGCAATATCCTCGTAAAGAGAAGGAAGTCGTTCTTCAAGAAGCTCGTCGAGTAATAAGCCTTGATCTGATACACGTTAATGTTATAACTAAAAAAAAGCCGCACTGATAGACAACAATTTCACATAATGCGCTCTCAGGGTGATCCTTCGATTCTTTGGTTGTGGAGGGTTCCAATGTTGATTACCGTGAAAGATAATGGAAGTAACTTTCATTACATTAGCGTGATGCCTCGTACCCTAACTAACATTTTAATATTTCACGTAATGTATTCACATAAAGATATTAATAGAAATGTAAATCTAGAGATTGCATCTGCTACTACGACTCCAACAACATGTAACAATCTACTGACGGTGGTAAAAAAATTTGTCATTTATTTGTTATCCAATAAAAAATTCAAGATGAAATGTAATTTGAAATGGGAAGGTTGTGGAACGCGATTGAACGTAAATTTGAAATTTACGGTAACATTTTAGAAGCGATATAAATAAAGATTTCCGGATTAACTTGGACCAAAACTGCTCCGGATAATAAGTTCGGTAATCCAGATGCGATATGCTATAGGAAATCAAAGGACAAATATATTCCCAAAATTCTGGGATCTGAAGAAAAAATCGATGGCAAGTCAACAGACAACAAAGATATCCAAGCAGATGGCCCCCCGGAAACACTGCAATATTTCATTAATATTTCATCCAATGAACAGTAAATTGAATCAAGACCAGCTACCAGAATAGTAAATTGAATCAAGACCAGAAGGTTGGCTCAAGAGATATTCCATAATTAGTAATATTATAATAATTGCTTGTCGTTCATGTAGTAAATGGGTACGATACAATGAATTTTTGAGAGAATGAATCAAAATAATGTCCCCCTTCCTACTAACTGAAACAACAAAACCTAGCAGCAGAAGTTACTATAAACCACATAAGAAACACAAATACACTGAAATGCCAAATTTCCATGTAATTGAGATTATAGTTGATTCGTAGCTGGTAAGGTCTCTAATGACCTTGAGGTTGATGAGACCTAAAGCCCCACAAAATTATATTATCAATAATAATTAATAAAGAAATAAATATGTATAAATAAAATTAAAACGATGTTAATGTGAGAGGGAAAATAATAGAGAAAACTCGCATGCTATCGAAATGCGAAGACCATCCTAGATGGAAAGTATAGTCCATGTCTCACATAGTTCAATGGCGACGTGCTGAGAACGAATAGCAAGTTTTATGTTGTTCCAGGATTTTCACGGAAGACGGACAATTTTCTTGCTAGTTCAGAACAGGAAGAATTGCATCACGTCTGCAAAATGAGATATGTATTTGAGAATGTGAACTAGAATGATTTCTAACAAGAATCAGACAGCTTTATTTGTGGAAAATAACATAACCGGATAGTTTGCAGTTCAAATCGAATGATGATTGCATGTTTGAATGTTTTTTATCTAGACAAGTTTCAAATCCAACATTCCTCATAATGCACTCGAATACTTCTCCGAATTCAAGATCTAACTTTATATTAACATGCTCATTAATCGGCATATTAAGCAAGGATCAGAAAAAAACTTTCTGATCAAGCTACTCGCTCATATATCAGAACTAAATTAAATGGCTTGACATGCTGAATTCACCCAAACTATCCGAAATAAATTGCCCAAATTTTCCTAATAATATTCTTGGCATTTTTATCAACATTTTTAGTCAAAAATTGTTCTTGAACATCTTATACTCCATAGAAATTAATGTAAAAACCAAGAATGCAAAATTAGGCACCTAGAGATCATTGCGAATAAGCCAAATGTTTTAAATTACATATGTTTGCAGCTGTTCTCATTTTTTTATGTAGATATTTTTTTAGGTTGAAAAATGAATTTCACACTTTGGTTCTTGAAATTCGTTAAATGTAATATTTATAACGAACAATGTAGAAATTTACCTCCTTGTTATTTTAAAGAATGTGCATATATGAGAGATATGCCTAATTAATAAATGATACAAAAAATTGAGAATATTTTATAAATTTTTATAGATTAGCAGTTAGAAATCAAGAAAAGTGATACTGAACACTATTGATTTTGTGACATTATTTTATTAATTTAATATTACTGTATACAATGTCAAAATGATGTACACCTGACGAAGGTCTTAATCCTGGGTTGAAACGTTGTGTTCAGATAAAGCTTACAATGATTACTGTATGATATATTAAAGAAATAACCGTAAATAGTATACCTATACTAATTTTTAACTTAACATATCTGTAACTTTTTTTTGCTGGTGTTAGGTATTTACAAAAATATCTTATTGTTATTGTCATTTGAAACATCGCTTACTACGTTCGTTCGTTCATTCATTCATTCTCCCCCCAAAAACAATTGTTGTCAATATCTATTATTGCCTGATAAATGCTGCCTCTCTTTACTCTTTTGTTAGAAATCTGTCAGAGCGAGCGCATTGGCCGCGGCGGTCAGAACGTTTTTTGCTAGCACGGTCTGTTTCTACGATGTTTCACGAACATTAACTGACTCTTTACCTCTACACAGGCTTCCAACCAGTAGCATCAGTTGGTCGCGGCGGCCAGGTCACCTAATGAGCACATACCCGAAAAAAAAAGAAGACAAATCGGGTAAGAAGAGAAGCCTAGAATTCTTGTACAAAAACCTAACCCAGTTTTTGCGATACAAATTATCCATAAAAAGTTACGAATGTTTTGGTGAAGTTCAATATGAATGTATTTTTTCAAGTAGTAATGAATATTTTAAAGTCTTACACATTTGTCTTCTTCTTTAACCCAGCCTTCTTCCCACTTCATGTGGTGTCGGCGAATGGGGATGGATATATGATGCTTCACTTTGGTTTCGGCTGGGGAATACTAGGGGAATACTACTACTTCCTGCCGCACCTCCCCGGAAGCGGTGATTACGAATGACACGGGAGAATGATTATGAGTGAACGGTGTGGTGGAATGATAGGCAGGGGAAACGGGAGACACCCCGAGAAAACCTGCCGCGAACACTGCTTCGTCCACCTCCTCGGATTCTACTTGGATCGGACCGGGTTTGAACCGGCGTCCCCATAGCGTTAGGCACTACGCCACGGGTCGCCCTTGATAGTCTTACACATTTGTAAGTTGAGTAGTAATAAAGTAAATGCATTGAAATTGAAAGTACTTATTTTTCGAATTTAATAATATTTATTTCCTTGACTCCTATTACCCGTCGTTTTAATATTCCGGTTTCTTCTGGAAATACTTTCATACAATAATGAATAAAATTTCACACATAATAAGTATTCGGTTGTTTTATTTTGGAACAGAAGGGGCAGGATAGTAGGCTGTTATAAGCTTATCTTCGTGGAGTATTTTTTTTTTTGTGGGGCTTTAGGGCTCGTCAACATCGAGGTGTAATGTTCAGGGATACCGTAGTGACAAAGGTCGGATAGTTACCAGTCGGGTACCACCAACTTGGCCCACTGTTTCACTCGGCTACTGAAGACGGTGAACTCATTTTATCATTATCCACGGTAACGAGAAGCTTAAGCAGTATTCAGGCTGGTGTTTCGTCTCAAGTTCAAGATTAGAAACCGCGGTAAGGTGGCGTGGCGTAGTGGAGAAATATCGCCCTATTTGTGTTTAGTGTAATACCAATAAACGTGAGACACTTGATTTTCCCTCCTCTATGTTGGATTGTTAGGCTGTAGATTTTGGCTGCAAGTGTGTAAAAAATCATATATAATTAGCCAACGTTTCTGCAGGTTCACAATATGGCTTGCTTTAGGTTTCGTTAGTTACCTCAGTCCCTTCCTCCAGAGCATGAGCCACCCTTTAGGTCACCCCTCTTACTGTTAAAACCTTAACGGATGTCTGAAGATAAACAAAAATAAAGGAAAATTTAATTTGAAAATATTTTAAGACCTATAGCTAAAATCCACGTCCCAATCAATTGCCAATAAAGTTAATGAAAAATATTGCATTCACTCACACAACGAATAAAATAACCTGCCTTTAAAAATATGCTTTGTGCATACTGGAAGAATTCAATTAAAGAACTACTTAGGAAAATCTAGGAGAAAATTTGTTTTTCACCAAGTAAGTATCTTGTGATTGCATTATGATGTTAAGGTGCCCGTCCAAAATTCCATTTCCAGTGGTTTAAAATAGTATTCCGAAGGGTTAATTTTATTACTGGTAATTGAAAACCGCGCATAATTAACCGAGCGTTATGTTCATTGATGTCCAATTAATGTAATTCATTTTGTTTTATCAACAATCAACTAGTATGAATAATTTAGCAACTTGTATTACAAATCTATATATTGTGCGTTTCAGAAACCCAAAAGAACGCAAAATATTATCGGATCTTGACCGCGTTCAGGAACCGTGAACGGTATTTGCTGGAGTAGCAAAATCGGTTCCGGAATCGAAACCATACGATGCGGGTCCTCACACCGTGTATATAAATGTCCACCCACTCATGACACCGCCGCAGAAATTGTTTGTAATAGTCACGAGGGAACTCTTCGCTTGCGAAACCGCCCACCCCCTCTCCTTGCCCCGCACCGGCCACCCTCGCCACTGACGAACGTTCCTTGAGCCCCAGCTCGATTTTCACGACGCTCCGCCGCCCGTTCTCAGCAGATCATATCTCGGAGCCGTGGCCCCTTCTCCCCGCTCGCCTCTTGGTCCGCGTGCTCGCGCGGCTCCGATTGCGACGGCGACACTCGATCCCGACGCGGACGATGCGATGCCGGTCCACTGGACGGACAGACGGCGACAGCGGGAGCGCAGTGCCGCGGCGATTCCCCGTCGATCAGCACAAACCACTTCACGAAAAGACATCTAGGTTTCCCTCAACTACTCCAGAGCAATGTCGGTTCGATACCATACAGTCCTCGACAACCGCACATCTCGCCTTTCTAATGCAGGAGAAATAGCAATCTCATGGTCATCCAGTGCTTAAAGCACATCGGCGTTTACTGGGACGCGCGAAGGAGTGTGACAAGAGGAGACAGGGATGTAACAATTGTCCAGCTGACAGAGAAAGACTTCAGTCTCCCTCTAGGCCAGGTGACACAGACTGCAATGGGCGGGTCATGAAATCCGCTTGGAAAATAAGAGAATATCCAAGGAGATGCGAATAGCGAAATTCGAAGGCGGGCGTCGAAGATGGTCACTGGCAATATGGGATACATGAAGACTACATCCCAGCTAGGAGTACGATAATGGAGGAGAGAGGCTGCTGATTAAGACCTTACTGCCCTCATCTACTCTAAAAAATGTCAGTAACTCACAATTCCCGACAACGCAACATCTCTCCTTCCCAATTCAGATGAAAGAGCAAGCCCCATAGCCTTAACGAAGTTACACAAAAATGTCATCATATAAACTGATTCAGCATTGATGAAGGAGTGGAGAAGCCGACAAGCATCTTGAAATCGACATACAATTGCTACAATTACTGCCACTCTTCCTAAATTACTGATTATATAAATTCAATCAACTTCCTAAAGTACTGATCTCCCAACTACAACTCACTGAAGTACTTCCAAAGTCTTCCGAAAGCATTCGGCCCTTCAGACCTTTCCGAATTGAGGAAAACCATTACATCATGCTGAGCTATGAATTCCAATGAACAGTATGAAATTTCATTCATTCATTTCTTTGAGTGAATCAAATAAATATTAATAATCTCATTGTGATTATTTTGATTGAAGAGGTACAATTATTCAGAAAAGTAGAATTGGGAATACCCCATTTTTTTATTTGTTTGAGTAAATTGAATAGGTTCAATTAAAATACAATTTTACTAGAATGGGGTCAATAATTAACATAAAAATGATCCAGTGTTTCTTCTACGGAGCTTCAGAGAACATGATCTATTTCTCTCACCTATTGCACCATTGTATCCAATCTTTTCCAACCATGACGCCGGCGGTTTACTAACTTCTTTAGGTAGTTTGAACAACCTCTCGATATTAGAAACGTTGTAGACCGTCTATTCATGTTGACGAGCAGAGGAAAAATAAGTTCCTTCTTCTGGAAAAATGCAGATTGTCAGGCAACCCGAAGATACCAAAAAGCTAATGTATACCACTACTTCCACTTGGCGTTCTTTGAGGTTCATTAATTCGAGGAACATGGCTCAAAAAGGGTTTTAGATCATTTTAACTTTACTGCAGACAAATATCTTCCCCCAGTTTCAATTTGGATATTAATAGCGTCCACGGACGCGTCAGGCAATATTCTTAAATAATTATGAGACGTTTCCTAAGATGATTGAACGAACATGCTAAGGATAATTAAACGAGAAGAACACATTTCTAATGTTTTCATCCCATACTCGTATCCCGATGGCCAGATACTCTTTAATTAAATTTTAAGGAGGACCCGTCAACTCTCGTCCACTTTGAAATGTGCGGAAGAAGAGTAAGTAAAATAAACGTTCACAGAATCAATCTGGGAGTCATCATAACTTTTCTTCACTCTTTAAATGACTTCATATCTTCCTTAACGTTTAGATGATTTCTTAGATTTTATCAGCTGCGCATAACAAAAAACCAAGGTTACATAAATGTCATTACCGGGATTCCATTTTAATATTTTGCGATCATTATTTTACAAGACAGACGCTAATAATAAAGACATCACGTCGTGTAAAGTATGTTAATTCAATGACGCAATTATGAAAATCAACTCAAGGTTGAGAATTTTTCTTGTACAGAAGTAGAGAAAATGAAATAAGTTGTGGGACTATGAAAAACAATTTGCACGAAAAATTTAGAAAACAATAAAAATTTGAAATTTTTTAATGGTTTATTAACTTTGAAACTGATCGTATTAACTTTCAAAATCTTGCAACACTATAAAGAGGAGACTTCAAAATGATACTCGTACAACTTAGCATGAAACGCTGTCTTCAGTTGTGCTGGAGTAATTCAAAAATTTATTTCCCTATTTGACACGAATCTGAAACTAAATAGCCGGGAGATAAATTGTATGATTTGTCTTCTTTTGTGCAGCATTAAGTTTTATCAACTTGAAACTCTACAATGGCAAGCTTGCAACCCTTGAGGATTAAATACACGACGTAAAAACTAGATGCTAAGGTATGCAAGTATCATTTTCTGTTTATGGATTCAAGTCGCCATTACAACGTCTTTGGAAGCACATTAAACCGCTATAAAGGTCCTTTGATGAGCACCGAAAACGCAATAACGCAGGATACCAAAAATCACTGGAATCAATGAAGTACTTCGTCTGACGTAATAAATCAGACGTTATACTTCTCGGAATGGTCAAAAATCTTCAATCCTCCAATCAGAGTGTCGATCTCTGTAATTACGTCCAGCCAACGAGTCCCCTCGAAATGTCTGGAGCCCATTCGCTCGACGCCACTCAATCCCACTCCCGTCGCGACGTCAAGACATCGAGGCGACCGTTAAGTGCCCTGTCTGACATCTAAATAACCCGACACAACGTTGTTATAAAAGTATAAATACATACGTCGTAACACGCAATTACATATGTCCACGTGAGACCAATTATCTTTCGAAAGGTCGCGTTTTATGTATGAATAGCTCTTTCGCAGCCAGCAGAAAGACACTGAAGGGAAAAAAAACTGAAGAATTCATGAGAGTAAAGGGAGATAAATATTAAGAGTACTCACGAGAATTCTGAATTGTTACTCAAGTGTCTCATAATAGACATAATTGGTTTCACCTTTCAAATCAGGTTACATCGGTAAAATGTGTTTTCTTATACCAAATTTGAAAGTTGGTCTACATCTAAATGATCCGATTTAGTAATTTATACGTTACTTATTCAAAGAAAATGTTTCGTCATAAATTTTTAATAGAATAGGAATTAAATAAGACAATTTATATTAGGTAATACATTTGGTACACGTATATGCGCCTTAATGCAACTTACATGTTGCATGTTACATTAGAAGTGCCATTCTTCACTTTGCTCAGAGCGCGAGCGTACCACGAGCTAAAGGACTCGGGGAGTCAGTCAGTGTTCTGAGAAATCGGCTGTCAGCGCACTGTCCACTGGTTACACGACAACTGCTATATGTCAGTGTTTGCACTGACGAAAACTATGGTAGTACTCGTGAAACGTCACTTCCTTCACAGCGTCAGTGAACGCTGCCTGCTGATGACATGCACAGCGATCGCCAGGGAACGTACCCGCTACAGACGCGCACGGAGACATTTTTACACCAAGGGAGATTGTGTCTGTTCATCGTATTCGTGATCCCTACCCCAATCAGTATGTCTACACAGTAAATGAATACGATTATAACCGAGAAATAATGAATATATCACTAAAGTATCGTTTTTAATACCACAAACTAACGTAAACTTTCTTCAAATACAGTAATTCAACCCCCCAGGGGACTTACATCTAGTAAGTACGTGTTTGGAAAACACGGGGCCCCGAGCGGAGTCTGGCATTACTTCCACTTACTTGTGTGAGGCTCTTTCTTTTCTCTTTCCTGACATTCCTTGGTCACCTCTTGTTCTTTTCGATCCCGACGTTATTAGGGCTAGGGTATCTTTCATTTTCCTCATTTTTTGTCCCTCCCTCGTTTTCTGTCCTCAATGTTTTGATGTATGTTTTTGGTATGTTGTAATTCAGGAGGGTTTTTAGTGGGTATGTTTGAGTCATTCGGCGTGTCTCACACGCGGGGAGAGTCATGTTGGCTCTCCTTAGTGCGTAACTGCATTTTCCCTACCTGTACAGAATTTTAGGGATCTAATGACCTCGATGTCGACGAGTCGTAAAGTCCCACAAAAAATACAGTAATTCAACAACTATTGACAATGGTTGATAAACAATTATTCATTAACGATTATTAGAGGACCCGCCTCAAACACAAATCTCTTGAATAAAAAATCTGGCACATTATCCATCACGATTAAACTATCGAAATCCCGCTATTGGCTGGCGATTGTGGTCAGTAAAGCAATAACTGGTGTTGCCTTCTGTCACAGCTGTCAGTGTTAGTTTGTGCTTGACAGATGGGAATGTTTTCAGAGAATTCACGTCAGAGTGTCAGCTCAATCCCAATACAGAATGTGGTCGATTGAAATGGTGATGGAGTGAACCCGTCCACACTGCACAACAAATTTCCATTGTATTCGTCGAAAAACCGACAGGTGGGATCATAAGAGTATAAAATCACGATGACATATTACTTTAGATATGACAGTAAGATGCAGTTTTATATAATAAATTTGGCACTTTGCTAGTTCTGAACAAAATTTCAGATTAAATGCTCTCTGAGAATACACTTGTTCACAAACGATGTACACTTCAGATTACAGTTTTAAAAAAAGGAATGGGCATAATCTGTGATTCAAACAATAACTGTAATTACCACGAATAAGAAATTTTCGACGCGACAGATCCCGACTACATCAATTTCACACCCAATCTCGCATTTGATACTGTACCATTACAATGCAATCCCTAAATTACACGTAAAAGATATTTAAAACATTGAATATATATCGCTCATAGAAACGTCGGTGCATTTTCCGAACGAGTATCAATAATACAATACAATATTTTGCAAATACCTTGAAGCACATTTTCAGGCTAAAGATGCTCGAATACCATGTGGTGGGTATTGAGGCGTCTCCCAAGGAGCAGGCTGAAATGATAAAGAACAATGGTATAAGGACTTTATAACACATTGCCATTAACATAATAATCAAACCAATAAATATTATTTTCTTTCGGATAAAAAGTCACACACTGAGCAAAAAATTGATCTCAAATAAAATATAAATGTGAGCTCAAATTCAGGAGACACTCTCTTTTCCACTTTTGCCTTATTATCAAAAAATACCCTTATCAACAATACTTGAACACGCAAAATCTAAGAATCGATACGGTCATATTTAAAAAAACTGGCTTTTTTATACTCTTATGAGGATTTTAAGGGTGTAGAAGTGAGAAAGAATAAATAAAACGAGGTGAAAAGTGAATAAAACAAAAAAAACAGCAAAATAATAAATTTTAAAACGTCAGCAGTATTAAAACCGAAAGAGTATTAAATGCCCCACGTTTCTTACAATACGTGAATGACCTAGGTGGCCAAATCAGCTTTCAAGAAAGGTGTAGAACTGAACATTTTGCTAAAAGTTAAACATTGGAACTTTTTTGTATCTGTCATGCGAGAGTAACCACAAACATTTTACAGTATAGTGGTACATAACCTCTTGACTATCTCAATCAGAGGCATTGCTTTTTCAATATCCGAAATTTTGTGAGTTCAAGTTCATTATGATACATAAGAAACTACCATAACACATCACCAGATATGGATCGAGTACGGGATCGCGTACGGAGATCGAGTCCCCTTCGCGAGCAAAAACTTAATATGCAATTCATTTCTTTGCTTACACTCTCTCCCTCTCATTTTGAATGACAAAATAGCATCTTTCGGCTGAATTTGACGGGAATATTAATATTAAAAAAACTGGAAGTTTGTGATTATAAACTGGCCTGGAGGCTCAATCGGTTTGAGGCGAAGTTTCACCTGTAACCAGAGGTCTGGGTTCGAATCCGCGTTAAGATATGGATGTTTACATCATGTATTGTAACCGTTGAAAGCAACGGGAAAACCACAAGGAGTTACATCTACAGCATGACAATCACCCACATCACCTCTGTGTAACCATGCCAAAGAGCGTCTGGGGTTGTCTAACCGCGCAGCGAGATGGTTCGGAATTACAACTAATAATTATTTCCATTATAAACATACTTTAGTTATAATCTCGTTTCATAAATAGATATTTTTATTGTAAATGAAAATGCGTATTTATTTATTTACTTGCTAGAAGAGAGAAGGGTTGCCTCATTTTGAAGATATTATTTATGTAGATAATAATAATAATAATATTCATTTCATAAAAATACATTTACATTTTACAATAGTCCGCAAAAAACCTTTACAAAATGTAACAATGGTTAACATTCTTCTTATAATAAACAAATACATAATAATATTATAAAACAAGTACTTTTTTTTGTAGATTTTCAAATTGAATTCCCTCTCTAAGAGTTTTTCTCTTGTCAGGGAGGGTACTATCATCTACTCCTTTAACACATTTAACATTTAATTTTATTGCACTTATCATTTTAAATTTTTCTTTTCACATTTTATTTTTAATTAACCAATTCTTAACTTCCTTTTTCATTACTCGTGATTGTTTTATATTTGTTAACAACAATGGCATTTTGTTTCAAATTTTTGGAGTTAAGAATTTTAACGTGCTTTCTCCATATTTATTATATACCTTAGGAACTATGAAGAAATTTATATTTCGCGTTTCATATTTTTTGTCATTTAATATCCTAAACTCTGGTGTAAGGTAGCTTTTAGTGATCTTTTGAAAGCAAAAGAGGTTTTTCACTGTCTTTATTTCATTGGTTTTAAATTTTTCTCCCAGTCTAAATTCTTATCTTTAACTTTTTCAGGCAGACATTTGATAAATTTACTTTGCAGGTTCTGTATAATTTCTAAGTTAGTGTCCGAAGCAGCTCCCCAGGATCCTATTCCAAATCTTATTAGGAATTCAACCAATGAAAAATATATCTTTTATTTTTAAGATTTTCCATGTGCCATTTCTTAATTTATTTCCTAATGTAAAAATTTGTTCTTTCCAGTTTAAATGCTCATCAAAAATAATGCCGAGATACTTAAAACTTTTAACAAATTCGATTTCATTCTGACGTGTACAAGAGTTACACATTCTACGCAGACAGTCATAGTTATGAAAGATTTTAGACTTTAATCTAGTAGTATGTGGTGTAGTGAAGTGTATTAATTTGTTTTTTTTCTATTGATTACTAAACCTTTCCGTGACACCATTTTTGAGAATTCAGAAGTTCTGGCTGAAAAGTCCGTTCTGCTAGATAGATAGATAGATAGAAATAGAAATAGAAAAATAGATAGATATTCTGAGGTTTACATACCCCTACTCTGAATAATTTCTGCGAAAATTGCTCTCTTCAGAATTTTTTTGAAAAAAACATATCGCGTTTTTGCCTCACGAATAGATGCTCTCCAATTCGATAGCTGAGAGCTGACTGCAGTTTGGACTGAATGACAAATCGTGCAATACCTCACGCCGAAGAAGAACGCGTGAAAGAAGCACTCGAAACAAGACTCGAGGAAGAAGTTGGCACCGCTACACCAACCCACGAAACGAGTTCCAGAAAATACTGTAGAAAGTGTATTCATTAAATAAAATATATTACACTGGTTGAAAATCGTATTTCAAAATTCGACAGGGCTGCGAGCGGCGACTGGTCAAGAGCTAGTCGCCACCGCTAGGTGTGCAGGTACGTCGGAGGTCTTCAACAACTGCAACAACGATCACGAGATTCATCGATTTCCCTCAGAGAAATAGATTAATCTCCGCTCGAAATGTGATTCTACTCCGATGTACTACGACGAGCGATTGATTCCACTTGAAACTCACACAGAGTTCGAGATTATCTCGAAAGTCGATAGCCTCCCAAGAAAAAAAAAAGAAAAGTCTTAGTGTGATATATCATTAAATACATGGATTATCACAAATGACGTGACAAATATTTCTCCCCAATAATGCGGGTCAAACGATACATTGTTAAACATATCCTTGTAAGGTTACGTTATAAGATAGAGTTAAAGAAGTGATTGTGTACAAAAAAATGTAAATGAAAGAGGGAAAAGGAACATAATCATAATTCGTTTGTCAGAGATGTGTTTTTCCGTATTACAGCATGCAAAGGGCATAAATATGTATGCGCGCGAGCTCCAGGGATTGGAAGAAATCGCACATCCACCGTTTTTCCCTTGTTCCTCAAGGCATTCCTCCAAGAATCCTTTCGGCGTTAGGCCAAATTTGACGGAGCCACGAAAACTTAAGCCACAGCAATGAGACGTCAGATCAGAAGTAAAGATATTTGGCGCCTTATACATACGTAATAGCAAGAGCTGTATTTATCGGTTGACAAATAGAAGGATTGTAGGTGACCTTCACACGTAAGTGTTTGCAATTTCCTTGAGAGTATTAAGCGAAAAAAAAACTTTTGTAAAGAACCATACGTGTTTCTCCTATTCATTTTTCTTCCTCTTGACACAGATCTGTGTTCCAAATTTATACATTTAACGTTAGCTTACATCGTACTCTCATATTGTACAATTTTTACCACTTCTACGCCATCTCAAACAGTATAAACCTTCAATACAGGGGAACCCATGGCCGGGGACCTGCAAACGAACGTGTGGAACAAAATTGCAGTTTGCTATGTTTATCAGATAATTATAATTATTTCGGAACGCTCTCTAAATATTGGCAAATCTTTGAAGTGACAGTGATTTTAAGATCCAGGAAAAATTGATGAAATGAAATGGAAGACGTCTAAGTTAAACAAAATAACGCGCTTTCACCCTATTAACCCAGTATCACCCTATAAACCGGAAAGTCATTTTAAAATTCTGACACTCATTTTCTGTAACTTAAATTGGGAAGGTTTTCTCAAACATTCTGATACACAAAAATAATTAATTATTTAAATTTTAATTCATGTCACTATTGTGCATGTTACTTTTAGCTCAGTAAACACTCACGTGATTTTCATAAAGTGAAATGAAAAAAAAAACATCCTATGATCGAACCACTCGTAACAGTCAAGAGCAAACACAACCAGATTGCGAATTTCACTTTACATAATCATCAAAGCTGTGCCAAAAAAAACTGCTCTCGCTACTAATAACAATTTCCTGCTCAAAATTACAGGGCAAATCTCATGCTGCAATGCAGTTATAGACATCGAGATACCGTTTTCTCCGAAGCGTAATGAACTAGCAACACATCCCAAACATCTTTTTGCACAACCCTCTGGATCTGGTACAGAGATTACTCGGTGAAATATCCTTGCGTTTGGCAAAAATTAAAGGAGTGTTATGAAATTGTATAAATGAAACCCTAAAATATATAACATGAAAGAGTACAAAATAAGAAGAGCAAAATTTAAAATCGGATGCGAAGAAAAATATCACCAAAAGTCTCTTTGAGCTATTGAAAAAAAAGGCGCCATGTAGGAGATAGGATGACACATGTGGACGGAACTGGGAGGCAAGCATAAACAATTTTAATTACCCTCCACACAGTTACTCATTTAGTTAATATATAAAATTTACGTGTTATCTTGGGAAATAATAAAATTAACGTATTAAATTCTTTAAGGTTAGAAAATACAGCATATTTACAAACCTTCGTAACTATAGAAGTAACTAATTTCAAAATGAAACGTATGATTTTTTTACACGTCTTATGGTAAGGATCAAATCAAGAGGCCTGTTCTTCCACCTAACCGTATCTTTAGTGAGAGAATCAGGAAGGAGAGATGTGTTGTTATTCTTATAACAAAATATAAAATAACAAAATAAAAATGTACATGTGTTCCCTCCTCCCCAATTGCTCCTTGATTAGCAAAATATAATTCCATCGGAGCTCTTCGTATTTATTTTCACATTAATCGTTCTTTTACATAGACTGGACTGTTGTGATCCCCATCCCCGAAAAGATAGTCCGTGGCGCTTCCAATAACTTGTAGCACAGTGGTGAAAGAGTCACCCATCTGAGTCAGTTTGCAGACCAAAGTGACTCCTAGATATTTAACTAACTTGGTACTATTGTCAAAAATTTATCAACAGAGCGCGGTGTTTTTTTTAGCCGCCGGACGCTTTGTGAGGTTAACTTGTGGTCTCAAACCGCACATAACGCATTTGCTGTAGCGTTATCCGACCACAGACCGCCTATGGGGCATTGAACTCGTAGCCCAATGCACAAGAGACCACTGATTTAGGCAGATATTCAAGTTTACTAAGATTGGTCTGTTTTGCATCACTGTGTCATTCTACAGTTCCAGTGTCATTCTGCAACTTGGCTTACCGACACTCAACATGCACCTCAAAGCTGAAGCAAGGTTGGAAGCCTTCCGACTAGCTAGCACCGGCAATCGGAAGAAGTGCACGCGAATGGTGGGCCATTCTCTCATTACAGATGCAGTTCTTGAGGAATCAGTCCTGGATATGAATCCAGATCTCATGATAACTGAAAACTATTTCCACAAAACGTTCTCAGTCGCACCCGCCCTCAAGGCACTTGATTCCAGTCAGACGTCTTCGGAACTGGTGTGAAGTAGCCAATCTCTTACGTCTCTTGTCCTCTGCAATACTGTTGAGCTGAGGTGGGTGTCTGGACACCGAGGCATAGAAGGGAACGAAAGGACTGACAAACATGCCTAAGAAGGGTCCCAGATACGACCGGAACCATCGTGGGATATCAGTTGTTCAAAGGTTCGTACCACGGTATTCGAGAAATCCAATTCTGAAACATCTTATCACATTCCTTATTCACATGAGCATGGAAAAACTTACGGTAGAAACGTGTCGAATGACAGGACCCGGTCATGTCCTGTAACATCTTAAAACGGTAGATCAAGAGTGACAAATCCCGGCGTCTTTGCGGGGAGTTTGAAGGAACTGCCCGTCATATCATCCTGGACTGTGAGACCCTGTAAGTTAGTAGAATAAGACTCTTTGGAGACTCTTCGTTGGGACAAATCTTCAATCCTGGCAACGGCAGAAAGGTTCACTCCTCAGTTAGGGGCATAGAGCTAGGTCGCCGTAGCTAAATCTTTCAGGAATGCACAATGAGTTCCTCTTTATATCCCACGTGAATACGGCAGTTTGGGCCTGTCTCCAAGCCACTCACCCATACCAAACTAACATACTTTACAATACTAGAACGGCTTGGGGGTATATTGTTCACTCTAAAGCACCCAAGTGACAAATGATATCGATTACAACACTGAACCTGTCAGATACACACCTGTACCCGGCGCGTGATGCACAAGAAAGTCGAGGCGAAGGTGGAGGAGTGTGGCTCGGTTGGGAAGGGTGAGGATACGCCTCCGCGAAATATGTGCTCAGACGGACAGAGAGGGAAAGTTGGAGCGACCTGTAGAGTGCGATGTAAAGTGCAGAGGGCGTGTAGCAGCAGAGGAAGCGCGGACAGACAGCAACAACAAGTGGGACGGACAAGATCACGGAGGGGAAAGCGGAAAAGAAGGCAAGGAAAGACCAGCGTGAGCAGGGACGACGGGAGGTAGGGGAAGTCAGTGACGTGGCGAGGGGCAGGGTGTAGACAGAGGGCATGACAGCAGTTCCGGACGGAGATTGCATGGTAATTGAAGAGTGAGTTAGATGAAGATGGTACGATGTACAGCAGAGGTAGAGGATGGTAGAAAGGGAGGCGGAGTTCAGAGTGCAAGAGGACACGGACGGAGAAGGAGGGAGAGGGATAGAATAGATGAAGCGCAGGTGCAAAGTACATTCAACGTGTTCTAGAAATCGCGCTTGGGAAACTGCGAGTTACGTTTTTTCTTCTAAATGTCATGCGAACTTGGTTCAAAGATGTATCTATGGGTCACTGAAGAGTGAGTTAAAACAAAACAAAGGTTCGACATATCTTTAAGCAAGTACATTCATTTATTGATCATTAGACTGGTTTTCTCATAGCATATCTAATAATAGACGTTTTACGTTCATCGTTCAAAATTATATTCCTCATTCTTTCAGTTGCATAATATCATTATATTTCATAATTTGAACTACTCTCTAAGTATGAAAATCGCTCCAAAATTATTTCCAAATGCATATGTTTTTAAGAATTTTTTTCCTATCTACGTAATTGTTTGTGACAATACGAAAATAAATCTAAAATTGGAGGAAAGTAGAGAAAATTCAAAATTAAAATAAATTAATCCTAATACAAAATGTTTACATAAAAATTAATGTAATGAAAGGAAGGAAACTTTCACACGATTCAAGGCAGAAACAAACACTCGTCCTGGAAACCAAGTGACTAGTGAATCTCTGCTTTACAAAACGCTCGTGATGCGCCGATTCAAAGATTTTCATTCCGATTTCCATCTCGATTCCATCTTGCTGTACCTCGATTTCAAATTCAATTTTGATTCCTTTACAAGGGTTTCTAAATTCAATATCTATATTTCCATATCAAAGAAAATTTGCATTTTTGTCTCAACAGAACATTTTTACATTGTCCGAAACTTTTGCTTTTTATAATTAATGTTTAAAACTATGTCACGTTAAATTCTTTGGCCGTATATGCCTATCAACCTTTCAATGAGTTCAACAGATCTTGGGGTATGTAGATCGATTTTTAATTTTTTTGTATTGCTTTTATTTCTCATTTATCTTTCATCTTTTCTGGTCTTCCTTTACCTAGTCGTATTCACCTTTATTGCACTTTGAGTTTCAGAAGTAGTAAAGAACAAATAGAGCAACGTACTTCTTCAGTTAATTTCGTGTTCATAAGTAGCAATAATTTTAAAAGTTACTCCAAGCACAATATGGAACTCGTACGACACGCTGTACTTATAAAAGAAAAACATGAGTTATAGTAATATTTTAACCTAAAACGAAATTGAGAACCATCGCCGAAAAATATCGAGAATTGCAATCTCTCGATACTGTGATATCGAGAATCGAAATCGATGCATGTCTACAACAGATAAAATACATTATGGATATCAAACAATCCATATAGCTACAGTCACCATTAAGAAGTATTAAGAGACGTTAGCGCCGTGTTGCGGGCGGTGGCAGCGGTGACCCGCGCGATCCGACTCCGGGGTCAAGCGTGAAGCGCACTGCGGAGTCGGAGCAGGGCAGGAGGTAAGGCGCCTGACGCACCCCGCAATACGGCGTCAGCGGTGAAAATTCAGATGCGTCAAATATTTTACTCGTCATTCACCTTACTTAAGCATAATGCATCATCTCATCCATCATAGAAACCTTAAACAGATAAAAATAATTCCACAAGACCAAATACATCATATCATCACACAATGTCAATTATTAATAATTACATTAATCTGCGTTTTCAAACAATGTTAATCTAAAACTTATTTCTAACACAATTCTCCCCCTCCCCATATTTGAACATACATTATTAATAACATTAAAAATTGTAATGTACCAACTCACGCATGTTAGTAATAATATATGTTCAAATATTGGGGGGGGGAGAATTATATAAGAAATAAGTATTGGATTAACATAATTTGAAAACATATATTGATGTATCAACTATTAAATGATATTATGTAATGTAGTGAAATATTTGGTGTTGTGGATCTATTTTTATCTGTTAAAGATTTTTATGATGTTAATTTTGAGAATTCATTTAATTTCTTGTCTTGTGTTCTAATATAGTTTGTTTTATTTTTACCTATTGAGAAATTTAGTTGTAATTCAGGTTTAATTTCTAATGTTTGTAAGATAATATTTTAAATCATAGATAATAGTTTTACTATTCAAAAATGATTGGTAACAATGTAACGTCACCAATGCAAGTAATGGGAGGTGGTCACACATGCGAGGTTATTCTAACGAGTTAGACCTGAGCTAGACTAGGTATTGCTTGTTGGTTGTGATGATGTGTGTACATGTGATGAGTGGTTGTGAGATTGGAGGTGTATGTTGCATGATTGGTGTTGTGAAGGTTATGGGATGATGTGAACAGTGTATTCATGTTATATGAACTGTTAGGTACGTATCACGCTTCATATCTTGTCTTTTTTTGGTTTGGAGCTGTCTGAGGGTGTTGGAGTTTAATGTATAAATTAATAACGAAAATATCCTCTGTTGATGATAATGTAGCCCTGAAGTAAATACAAAATACATCGAAACGTTGGCGTAACAAACAATTGTGATATAAACGTAGGCTTCCGCGGCCGGAGTCAGTATGAACTTGTCTGTGCGGGACAAACCGCGTCTGAGTAGTCTGCGCAGAGTACGACAGCGACTTAGGTCTGTACGACTGTCTATTTTATTGCCTGTAAACAAATCTAAAATCAACCTATTGTTCTGTGCCTGTAACTTTTGGGAGGGATCCTTGTCAAGGTTTTTATATACTGCCTCATCATTGAACAATTTTAACATTTTTTTAGTCTTATCTGTTTTCAATATTAACACATCTTTATGATCCTGCAAAAACGTCTTAGTGAACTTCACAATTTTATTTGTGTTTAGGGTTGCTGAGCTTTGGCTACTTTTAATTTTGTTCATAAAGTTAGTTATAATGTTGGTGCATTTTGCTCTTAGATTATCTACAATGCTTTTATCTTTGATATCACTAACCACACAATCAACATCAGCAATAATATCATCTATTGGAAGACTATTGTAAGTACACAGTACGCCAAATTTTGGCCCTCGAGATAAAAATTCAGAAATCTGATGTGGAAAAACAACATTGGTAAGGTTAACAAAATTTAATTGCTTATTGATTGTTATGTTATTATTCTTAACATAATTTCATTATGTGTTTCTTCTTTTGTGCACCAAATGTTTGTTCAAAAAATCTTTTTTGTGAAACTACTCCAGGAAGGTTGTAAAGATGTAGTCTGTTGTATTCAGAGGTTATGGCTGGTGGTTATTGATGATGGTGTAGTTCCACAGCATACAGGTATGTGGTTTTGTATAATATGATTTTTTGGGTATGGGTTTGTAACAGTTTTCATAGTTAGATAGGGAGTAACCATCGATATATTATTTGTGTTAATAAGATGTTTCAAAGTATGCTATAAATAATGTAAATTGTGTTTGTTCATTGTAGCCCTGATGAAGGCAAAATAAATTGCCAAAACGCTGCCGTTGAAAAAGAAAGAATTTTTTTTTAATTGTTGACCAATCCTCGAAGATATCTTTCTTTTATTTAATATATTGGTCAAGATCAACATCAATACAAAAATTAATCAAACAGTACACTCTACATGCTTTCCAAATCTTTTCTTGTTTTCTTTTCCAAACCGTTAAACGCAAAAGTGAGAAAGACAAAAATTACATTTATTATTCAAATTACATTTATAGACACAATTACTAGTTTATTAGTTATTACAGTTATTAGTTTTTGTGTACATGCCTCCTAATGAACGTAATGAAAAATTTGGAGCATATTTTTTTAGTTGAAAGGTGGTTACAGACTAACATTGTAAGGTTCCAGAGCAACTTAGTAATGAAAAAGTGAAACGTATTCCTGGTCGATCCAAGGGATCGAAGAACAGGTCAAATAATAGAGTGCAACTCGTAGACTCAGTGGCAAGGAGAAGACAACAATTCGAAATGTTTAGTTAACACAGCCAATGGGGTCAAAGCTTTAGACCGGCAGAACATAAAAAATACAGTGCTTCATTGAACATCACTCTCAATTCGTCACAGCTGCTCAGAGGGACAACTATGCAAGTGAACTATGCAAGTGCCCGTCGTAACGACGAAGCCTGATTAGAGTCTCATGAGTGAAGTGAAGCAAAACATGCACTAATCTGTTTTATTCAATTTTACAGCAATAGTCAGTATTCTCTCCGATGGACATCACGTATTGGCGCATCTACTCCAAGAAGTTCATGCTATCCTACGGTCACTATTAGATGATTCAGCTGCAGTAGCATCCAACATCAACATATAACACGAACCTAAATCAATTATTACGACCTAGTGAAGTATTAGGGACCACAAAGACTTGTGTAGCCTTTCTATGGCCAGTTGGCGATCAATCTTTTTGCTAAAATGTATAATTAGTACTTAAGCATAAGTGAATTTTGTAATTTTTATTTCTTATTATGTAAACATAGAAAAACTCCCTATGTAATATACTCAAGTAGTCATTGCAAGGAATGTTAATGCCTGCTTATCAACTTTGCCTATTTCTAACTGAATTAATTCTGAATTTGAAATATTACGAGCCATTGCAACATCTATGTATCTTTATGGAGTCAACTTGTTAAATATTAAATCTTTGTCACATGAACTAACTGTGTGTACCCTTATTATCCTTCGCAAAATCGTATTAGGTGGTTAAAATATCTATCATTCCTTAGGCTATACAACTTGTCGTCTATAACAAAGGTAGACAAACAAAAATTTCAAGAATGATATTGCTTTATACTAAAAAAATCACTTTTCTATTTTTTTAAGTATGGAGGAGTCCTTACATGCCGTATATTTGAAAAACATTGTTCTTCAAAAAGAACATTTTCTGATTTTTAAATATACCAGAAAATAGGAAAGAAAAAGAATTAATTCACCCTAACAATTTTTCCGTCGTATCTCATCTCTGACCATTTACGAATTACAAACTTCACTTTAAGTCAAGTCATATTTTGTAATAGTTTTACGTTAGTTATATAAAAAATAAAATTTGAGGGAGGGCATGTAAATCCGGAATGAGCCTTGGGCCCGAACAACAAAGGGACAAAACGAATCATTCTACAACAGATAGACTATATTTAATGAATTGACCAAAGAAATAAGGCAAATAAAACATTGAAATATTAAAAATGCAAATGATCTTTTTTTATGATACTTCCAAGTGTGCCTTCTGTTTGGTTTGATATTTTATGTGAGTTAGTGTTAAGTGTAGTATGAAGTTAAAATGAAGCAAAATGCGTGAGAGGCTTAAAAATATGTAAAATTATTATACGTATAAATGCATTTATGTTAGCTGAGAAAGCCAAATGATTACCAATTATAATAAAAATAGTTCCGACATTTTTGTTACGTTCGTTTTTGGTTTTGTTTTGCTTTTTCAATTAAAGCATCCGGAAGGAATGTTTTACCAACGAACCCTACGTGATAACGCAGCGGGATTGCAATTCGACTGATTTTCTTGAAACATGTTTTAGGCAACTATATCGCACAATGCAGTCTAAACTACCTCTTTGAGGGTCATAACTATCCTGACTCCGTCTGCGCTTCCTTAGTTTCAGCAGTAAAGGAATAAATGTCACACACACTTATACATAGAAATGATTCTCCAAAATATATTCGACTTGTTATTACACATTTGAATAACTCAAACTTTGCACCTTCAAAATCAGTTAATCTGAAATTTTATAAGTAGAATCTCTAAGTTGACAATCTGATAATACTCGAAAGATTCATTACATTTGTTTTTTCTCATCTCTGCATCAACTCATCACCCCTTTTCTGAATCTGACAGTCCCAGAAAGCTGAAACAATGGCAGTGGAAACAAAAACCGTGGATACTTCAACAGCGGAAGAAAAACGAAATATTGCACATGACGCCGATACCATAATGAATGACTATGAAAAAATGGTAAGGATGTAACAAGAAATACCGAAGAGTGTTTCTAGGCGACGGAGTGGGTTATGTGAAAGCATATACGAGGGGTAACTCCTGATCTTTGCTAGTGTCTTCGCGTTGACAAGTGCAGGAGCGCAGAAGGTAAGTGTAAACACTGCAGTAAGGCCCTCCAAGCTAGCGAGTTCGGTTGGTGTCCGACAACGGCACGAGGTCGGTGGCAGGAAAGGTGAGAGTGTGATACGGAGTTGTGGGAAAGTTAAGTGACGGTGCCGCTGAGAAAAGACCTTTGCGAAGGAGGAAGGGAGGGCAAGGTGCAACGCCAGAGGCATAGAGTATAAGGAGAGAAGGTTCGCGCATTGGAATCTCCACGGTGAAGGTGGTCATTGGCGATGCCACTGCCGTTACACAGTGCCCTGGAGGGGCGACGAGTGGACAGGTGTTTCAACCTTCAACTTCCGGCACATTCACCAAGCATTTGAAAATTATTTGACATGAGACGGGGTTTAAAACAATATTTGCATTACTTCGGTGATTAGTTCTATTAAAACAAAAATCAAGGTTACATTTTGTATGTTCACTTTATATTTTTTCGTCTAATACAATTCTGTCATTAACATTGTTCAGAAAATAAATTACACAATTTTGGCTCACAACACATTTGACAGTTCCATTCCATCACCATAGCATAAAATGTGCCTCATTCTGGATGGCTACGGTTAAACCACAGCTATGAATTAAGGTCTGAAGCTCGTGAATATACATTAAATTATAGATGAAATGCTTCTAGACCGAGAGAAATTTGAAAAAATCTTATCAAGTTTAGGACAAAGTAACAATTTCGACTGATGTGATCATATTTACCATTAGTTCTTTATTTATTTTAGCAGAATGTAGAAGGAAAACGTAGCTTGAATCCTTTGCAAAACATTTTGGGGAAAGTATATCCACATAATGGTGATAATTTAATTGAAGTTTTGAGCAACATTTTCAAAGTTGTACCAAAATTCCAGTTCTACATTTATCTTACACTACGTATGGACTAAGGTAAAAGCTTAGCTGTTTGCAAACTGCTATGTAACAAAATTCCAGTTATCATCGAGAACAACTTGGAAAATGTTGCTTGTGAAAACGTTTTAGAAATAATTATCAATTTATTATAAATTTCAAATAAGGCTCTTTTCAATTGAATTGAATTAAATTATATCTTAGTCTACATGCTTTTTCTAGCTAAAATTCATTGCAAACATTAGGAAATTTGTCGGAGATTAAAAACCTACTCCTTGAGAGAGTATAAATTTAACTTAGAATTTTACGCTGAAAAACCGTGTAATTGTAAAAATCTTGCTCTTGAGGATTCCCAATTGCGTTGACACATTGACATAGTAATAGAGATTCACGTATCATACCCCACTATGCAGTTCTTTTTCCATGATCTTCTTTTGCCATAATAGGGTGACGATTTTCTGGGATACCTTATAAATATTTTCTTCGAAATCATGTTTTTTTAGTAAGATAATGTTTAGTTCCAACTTTTTTCATATCCTTTGGTTGAACTCACGTGTTTATTTCTCTCCGCGTACCAGAGACTGCAATATGAGTGCCGAGGGGCAAGTCATATGCAAGTTTCGTTTACATTGTATGTTAACGATTATCGATTATTACTATCTCAATGTTTGGCGTCCGATCAGCGAGCACTTACACAATAGGAGCAGGTAAAGCTGACTCAAAATGAAGCAATCAAACCCAGAACCACGTACGCCACGAAATGGCAAACAAACCGTTCGAGAGCGCAACGAAATAGCGCTCGGAGAAGGTATCCCATTACTTCCCGTGACGGGGGCAGTTCTTAACTGCGTCCAACGCTCAACATACAATGTAACGGTTACTGTAAAAGCTCGCGATCTATCTATAAATAAGCATTAGAATCATTGACGCCCGTTCAGAAGTTGGTTGTTGAAAGAACGATCGCTGCAGGCGACAATGCAAGGGCCTTAGCGAGAGGGAAGAATTTCTACGGCGTTATGAACTGAGATTTCAATGATTGTTTTAATACATGAGTACTATAAAATAACAGTACAATGGAAGGCGAACATAACATTGCTTACTTTGATACATCAATATTTTCCAGTTACATAAATATTTTCGCATTAAGCATATACATATTTAAAAGAAATTGGCTGGATAAGTACAGTCACCGAGTCCACCATTAGGAGTTATTGGCGATTTCTATCATACAATTAAATTTTTTTTTTAAAGATTCACTTATTATCGTGAAAAGAAATGAATTTAATTTCAGCAACGCGAAATCGGCAACATACAATTCAATCAATTCAAACTCCTAGATCTAACCCCACTGTATTCTATTTTGGGATAATATTATTGCAAAGTTTATATTTTTCCTTACAAACAGTACAAGATTCTTTATTTCTTATTATTTCTTTCAATTTCAAAACTTAATATTTTATTACATTTATAAATAATATTTGTATTTATTCAATTCATATATCAAATTTGTAACATACTTATTAATGCAAAGAAGCGTTTTGCTTCAAATCGCACGACGGCGTACAAACTTAGCCATTAACCTACTCCTGCAATAGAGATATAAGGCCTTCGTGCTGCCGAAAATAACTTATGCACTCGAGAAAGGAATGAAGAGATCGACAGAGAGTTTTAAATAATAATGCTATTACTTACAGACATTGATACGTGAGTAAGATAAAATGTTCAGTCATTTGATCACCATATCCTCGTTCTCATCTCTGAACACGTAGAATCACTTTTTTTTCTTTCGTTGCTTGAGGCAACGGTACGTCTCTCCTGCGATCGTGACTATTAACATTGTTCATGCACTGTATTGCCTCCCTTTCTTTCCCAAGCCTTCCACATCTCGCTATTTCCGAATGTTCGCTGTCATGCATGACAAACGCGCCGCTCATACCCGCATCCCGATGTTGAGTTTGATCTAAACGGCTTCATCCAGGCGAACGCCCGTTCAATAAGCAACGGCCACCACACGGACCTCGGCGGAACGTTCAACTTCCATAAGGACGCGAGAGAAGGTCATCTCATTAGTTAAGCTCCTTCGCCCTTTATCTGCAGCGGGAAACGCGCTACAACAAATTTTAGAAATTGGAAATTTCAAGATCCTACCCGACAAAGGACAACCAAAGCCGATAATACCGAATTATTTGGTGAAATCTGATAAACGGCTGACCAAGATCGATATCGCACGGATAACACTATATCTGGTACAATATAACGAGCTACAAGACTAAGTCAGATATGCAAAGTGAACGGTAATAGCAAAAGCAATGAAATGGAACGGAAATGAAGGATATACAACTAGAGGTAGAAAACTAATACAAACTACAGCGTTCGTTTCCTTCGTAGCTGGCAGCGCACAAAGGATACATTAGAGCCCCGCTAGAAGTATTTCCATGAGTGCAAAAATATGGGCGGCTCCTATGGGCATCTAAATACCACCATGGGTATTACCCATGGATTTAGTTCTGTTTCCATGGGCGTACTCTAATGGTCACACCCCATGGACACCCTAAATGTGTCCATGGAACCACTTGCATGAAAGTTGCAAGGAGTTGGCGTGACTTCATCTCTTCGCCGAAGTGAAAGAAAACAATCTAAGAGAACCATCTGGCTACTATGCCAAGATTGGACTAAATGTTAGATGAAATTATAGAGAAAATGTATCAGTATTTATGAAAATAGAGCATATTGAGTACTATCGACGTGCCTTCATTACCTTTCACGCATCCATTTTACAAAGAAGAAGGAAACGCAAATAATAGAACATTTTTAACACTCGAATTGTTTCGACATATTAAAACAGTAGGAAGAAGAACCAAAAGTACTCCACAGATACCTATCTTCTATCAAATTTAGGTCATAGATCACAAGTAATCAGTTTAATAAAACAACCAGAGATCACAACGCGTCAGTAGTCGATGATCTTGCGAGGTTAACTTAAAAACAAATAGGTTGTAAATTAAGTAGTATATTTAAATACTCTTGAGATCACCCTGAAATAAAGCATAACATTGGGTTGTAAAACATAACATGAATGATACGCTGTAAATTTACACATGTAAATCATGTCGAATTCAACACATTCCTCAGTCATGCATTTCCTGCATAATCCATCCCTAGGGCAAGTTTCATCATGAATTTAATATCATCTTGTATTTCAACCTTGAGTGTAACCCCCATCCTCAAGCCTTTATAGAGATGCACATCACCGATTCTGACCTCAACATCTGAACTCAACGTGATCAATTATAAGGGGTTTCTCAAGAAAGACGTTTTATTGTCCTCCCTCAGTGTTGATTAACAAGACTCCTCGAAGGTCAATTAAGAAATTTCCCGCAAGGATCAATCCACATGACAGACATGTCTGCCTCATTGTCTTCAATAAAGAAAATGTAAGAAAATATTAGTGGGACGGTCCATGGTTCGGGAAATTACGGTTCTTTGAAATTAGCTATACAAAATAGATTTTCACTTCTTTGCGTATTTGCTAACACTCGTTTTCAACGTTTCCTTCGTCCCGTATGATATTGAAATGTCACACTATTATATATTTGTTTCCCAATTATACTGCTAGCATATTCAAGCTTTAGAAAATATATTCATCACAACCCACGGTTCTTTTTGCCCCGTCGTCGTGGGTTCTTGTAATTCCAATGGTAGGTTAGTTTATGTTTGAAGTTATTTAGGAATAATAAAACAGTACACAGATAAAACAATGACCCTACTTGTATCATAACATCTCTTAACATATAAAGACAAGTTAAGCTTTGTAATGACACGAACGGAGCAGTGAGATAAAACGAAATAATACGCTACTTACAACTTACGTTAATTTTTGTCGCCGTGCTCGCGCATCTGCCGGAGTTCGAGAATTTGAAGAATTTGATAGTGGGAACCGGCATGTGTTTCTTACTAGCGCTCCCGCTTTCGTTTAATACACTTATCGCTCGCTTCTCTAACAGACATACATAGTTGCGGAGACGGTGGACCTTCTTACCCGCAGGCCTTTTCGCCCCGTCCTACCCTATACAAAACATTTATTTTCCATATTATTACGGAAGTATGACTAGTTATATTCGTTGAAACAAAATCTATCTATAGTAATGTAAGTATTTTCTAATCATAAAATGTGATAAAACAACAATTTCCAGAAAAAAAGGCCTAATTACCTAGTGTTTTCTTCCAAAATAACGCTAGTCTGTAAATTTCGTTACTATCTTTGAGGCGTTCCCAAGATAAAAGCAGAATTATATATAGTTTGGTCGTACTCTGCAATAAGTGTCTTTAAGATTAAAGAAGTTACTGCGTTTTACGGAAAAGTGTTTAGTATTTCCCTATCCGATGTTCCACACTTGTTCTTAGTGTTGTACACCGTTCAATGAATTTCTGAGCTTGCATGGGGATTTGTAACTCGCTGGCAAGTAACGCACATCATGTACTTTGAATGAATTTCAAGTAGGAGGCTTTCTAGTAGATAAGTGTGCCAAGACGTTTGATTTATATGATCACTGCATTCACTTTAATTGTTTCAAGACCAGAGAAAGTGAATAAAAGAAACACACGCAACGAGCGTCGTTTCTCAAGTGAGAGAATACCGGACTTTTCACAAAATTTTGGAACATGGTAGTATTTCCTTCAGTCGAAAATATAGAGAATGCATGCATTTACGTTTTGAGTTTTTTCCAATTTACGTTCTAATTTTCCCGTTACATCAGAGAAAAACAAGTCACAATAACCAAAATGCGTTGAGATTAAGGATTTGATCAGAGTTTTTTGGATATGAATTGGTAAAATATCACGTATACGTTTCAATGAGTGAATCTACAAGTTTCCTACATATTTTATCAATTTAGTTCACACAGCTAAGTGAGTTGTCGATATAAATGCTAGGGTATTTTACGCTATTACACCATGTTATTGCAGTTAGGTCCACTACGATGTCAGGTAAATGAGCTTTTGTAAGTTTGTTGATTGCTCCTTTGAACCTACGAGAACACATTGTGTAATACGTGGATTTTCCATCGATTAAGCGATTCCACATCTATGTTTATGCATTCAATAACTAAACTACCGTAAGTTGATATATCGCTAATATATATTTGCAAATCATTACCATAAGATGTAAATAATATAAATGAGATATAAATTCGTTTTTCAAGTTAAAATAAAACTAACAAACTTTTCTGTGATTTGATATAAGACACCCGTACCGTTGATTTTCAGAGATCACATACAAACACACACACACTCACACAACGCAAAGTCCAAATCGGAAGAAAACCCAAAAACAGGAAATAAACTAGTATCACAACCAGTGGCAGATCTATGGGGGGGGGGGTTAAGGGGGCTATATATCCCCCCCACTGGACCTGAACTCTCAACAGATAAAGGCATAATTTGCTACTTTTAACAATTAATAAAATTGGTTACTATTTAATATTGGTAATGGTTTATTAACTATTTGACGAGTCCATGTATTTTTTTTTAAAGATAATATTTATAAAATTTGTTTTGTAAAACCATGATTTTCAAATGAAAATGCTCCCCAGATCCATCCCTGGTTAGCCCCCCCTTGACTACGGTCTACATCCGCCACTGATCGGTAGAGTGCACTTTTCCATTTCCAACATTAGAAATTTGGGACACCCTCGAAATCTGACGGAGACGTCCATCAATCCCACGCTCGTAGACGGACGCCCGCCCCGCGGTCTGCTCCATTGACGCTCGCCATTCGTTGTCTTATTAAGGTCTCGTAGATGGTATCGGGCGACTCATGCAACCAAGGTGAGCTGAGAGAAGGGCAGGCACCACGCACTTTGCAGAACTTTGGAATTAATTACTGAAATTACTCGTCGCAGATCTAGAGAAGATAAAGGCGTCGTTCACGTCGTTCATGCCGTTTAATTCTAGGCTAACTATGCACTATTAGCCCACCTGAACGACTTTCCGAAGGCAAGACCACATTCAGAGCCATTCGGCGTACTACGCTGCTATTTAGGGTCATAATGGAATACAATTCGTAACCGACTGAATGCAATCCGGCTATAATTACAACGTCCGCCGCCCCTCTGCGCCGTGTAGCGGGTGGCAGCGGACAGCAGCGTCGAGTTCGAGCGATGGAGCAGCGAGAAGCGGAGCGGAGGATGCGATCACTCTTTGTTCTGCACTCCTCCTCCGACAGAAAGAGGCGGATGCATTGTGACCGGCTAATCCACACGTTGGCCTAACGAGGGAGAGTTGCGAGATGGATGAAGTGCGCATACGCCAGGCGAGCATGCTTCATCTCCATGTCAAAAGGTTGGATCATATAAATCCTATTTGTTCTATATTCTCGAAGTGGGTATCGCATTCTAAGTTACTGAGGAAAGTTACACAGATCTTTTATTACCTTCTACTTTTATCAGTTCTAAGAAGATAGAAAAAATATTTATTTATAATTTATTTAGTTAATAACCTGTTTGAAGATACGCAGGCATTGGCACAAAACAAATACCTTCATGACACAAGGTAAATACTCGTTCAAAAAAGTTCAAAAATTATTACAGCTAAGAAAAAACACAAGAAAATGGATATAGGAAACAGAACAACAACAGTAATCATACAGATTAAAACATTAGATAAAAAACTACACAAACAAGTAATTGAACAGTATATATTACAGAAAAATAATAGATGGTATAGTTATATTTCCTTCATGCAGTTTTTAAATTATTGACTTAATTAATTATTGCAAGTAAATATGTCAATATTTTAAGTAACTTCGTTAGAAGAAGTGTACATTTTAACGAATGGCGAACTGGAATGATGTACACTCCATGATCTAGGTAGATGAAATAATGCCTGTTGACGTGAGTCCATCCTTGTAACATAAATATACTTACGAAAAAGTCAGAGTAATTTGAACCACCAAACATTTTCTTTAATATTTGTGAAGAATTAACTATTCTCCTTTATTTAATTGGTGGTAGGACGTCTAAATTGTCCTACGTATACAATATGTTGGTTCCCCAAATACATTATTTTCTAGAAAATACAAGTTTAACATTTTTTACCTTAAGAAACGTTTCACTCACATATCAACAATCTGAGATATTATAAACAACTTCGACATCAATGACACAATCATTGGTCTTAAATAATTTTATAACATCAGCGAAAAATAAACAAAAAGAGCTACGAAGAAACGGGAACATTTACAATTTTTACGAATTTGAACCATGTCAATAAGGAAACACGACTTTTTAATTGATTCATTATTACTTTTATTAACCACTTTATCTATTTATCTAACAGTAAACTTTAAGTACTCTAAGAGAAATGAAATTTAAATTTACAAGTAAAGACCTCAAATTAATGGGCGAGAAGGATACAAAAATTTTGCCATAAATACCCTATTACCTATTATAAAACTATGAAAACGAGCTATTCAACAACAATTAAACATATGATTGTGAAGGATTCCGCTGCTATGGTCGAAACGTCAGTTTTTAATATTTCGACGCGGCGTCACCTGGACAGCAAGACGCCCAATTAAAAACTGTTTTAAAATCATGATCACTCCAAAAGATAAACACAGAACAGTACAGTTTGATCAAAGATTCTAAAACAGAAACACTCCACTGGAGTACAGTATTCTACAAGCATTTACATTTTTTACGTCTTACTGAACGTGATATATTAAACATGCTTTTGAGGATTAGTTTGTAAAATATCTCAGCAGAATCCACTTACAGATTTATTATTCCACAAGTATTCACGACAAGGAGGTGGCCATTTTGAACTAACGAGAAATCACCGACATCATCACTGTTTTAAAGAATTCCAGTTATTGTGATACGTCAGTCAAGGTAATACCGTAAGATACTCATATGAACCTTTATATATTATGCAATAATTGAACGTATTGCACCAAACAAATAATTTCAAGTCCTTTACTACTCAGATTTTTAATTACAATGTACACATAGTAGCACTAAAATCATTTTAAATTGATGAGAAATAAATTACTCCTTAAAATAATATACTTAAATCGTGGCGCAGTGAAAAGGGTCTCTGAGTTGGAGTGATATGGAAGGTAGGCGGAAGACCCAATATGGCGGACGAAATCGCCTTGTTTCCTCAATTCATCAAGGACGTATGTCAGTTCAGAGCAATCGCGCCACTTCTTCACTCTTCAAATTTCTTCCTTTCGTGTTCACTTTCCAATGATAACATTCCTTTCTATCCAAAAGTGGGCAGGAACGTCGTGTCAATGATACCTCTTGGTAGAGATCAACGGATGACAGCTTCCTGGATGTGTATTTTGTTGATACGGCCATCCAATTTCAAGAGTGGCGCGTGATCCGACCTTGCGGCAGCACTGTGAAGAATGTGAAGGTTTATTACCACATCTGGTTAGTTATAGTACGCGAGAGTGAGGTACCAAATAGCTGACAGTACCAATTTCGAGCAGTTAGATGAGTCGACAAGAAAGCGATTTTTATGAGAAAATTATAAAGGGATGAAATATCGTGGAGAATTTGACGATAAAGAAGCGAAATTGTGGTCTGAAGTCGATCTGCATATAATTATGTGAATATATTGAGTTTTATAACACTAAAGACTGAGCATCACTTTGATTTTTTATCTAAATGCGAAGAACAAACGGCAAAAGAAAATTGTAGTGTATTCATTTTATAAAATATTTTTCGTCCCTTTTTTAATAATAGACTCAATTCAGCTGCCTTCAAATTTTAGTTATTTTCAAACAAAATCGAATGTACACCTTCAGGAGTCTTTAGTGTGCCCCTAATAATTTGCTTTTGCACTACTTATTTCATTCCCCTACATGGTTTAATCCAAATTATAACAATTCTAATATACCGAAGAAAATATTATGTATAAAGCTTATTAACTATCTTCACATTTTAAATGCAATAAATTTGTTTTATTCTCTTACAAGTTACTTGCGTCGAGTGATATAGAAGAAAGAAAAATAGCAGATAACGGTAAATAGTAACGGTGGATGTGGATACGTAGATCACAAAGTTCTCGAAATGAGTCAACCGCATATTATAGACATATTAAGCAGCGCTTCTATACGCGTATCTTGTTTCATCATCTATGTTTCTACGTATCTCTCTTATAGTATGTATATTTTTGGTTTTATTTTGAAAACGTAAATTCCTTTCAGACAGAATACGTTAAGCAATATCTGAAGAAACTTATCTACAAGAAATATTAACACGACGAAAACTCAATCGTAACTCGTGTGTAATCCCGTAACACTCCAGCTTATCCACATGAAACCTACCTCCAACTAAACCTCCAAATGTGTATCATGCAATCCATTACGCATTTGGGTGACTCATCGTATTCGGGTGAAAACGGTCAGAATGTTTCACATGTTTAGTCAGAATTAGAACAATTTTGTGTTGAAACTAAAAAACGAATCCTAATAATTATTCCTCTCATCTTCCAGTTACATCGGTTTGTTTTCTTCGAGACAAAATATTTAGGACTTTTCCGGTGTCTGCACCTGTATAAAAATATAAGAAATATATTTTCAAATAAGGTGTCATCCGTTAAGTTTCTTACTTAAAATGCTCCATTAATGTAAAATTTATTCAACTAACAGAGGGACCGTCCATAAATTACGTAACACATCATGGGGGAGGGGTGGTTTCTGATACCGTGGCACTGCGTTACCACTGGTGGGGTAGGGGGTGTTGGCCTTGGTGTTACGTAACGAAGTTTTAAAGGGTGCGTCGGATCTTACGTTTGTCAGTGTAATTTATGTACTAAACCGCTCAGAGAGAGCAGAGAGTTATGACAAGCGGCGAATATTTCAATCAGAGAATCAAAATACTTCCCCTTATTTTCTGAAAAGCAGCATTTTTTATTAATGGGGGGGTATAAATTGGAGGGGGGGTCTGCGTTATAGAGAGAGGGTCGCTAAAAATGGTAATTTTTGCATTCCATAATTTATGGATGATCCAGAAAAGTTTCGGAGACGAACATTTCGTCCTACGCATTGCCTCTTTTTCACGACAGCTACGTAAAAGCGAGAATTTTTTTTAAGCGGACGCCGTAAGCCGGACACTTGAATTGTGTACAGAAACAAACCCTAAATACGAGCCACACCCTACGCCTGCGTCCTACTCTGCAGTTAGCACGCATTCAGTTAAAAGGCGTGACTAGCTCACAACACCGGAAGCGGATTTATGGATTGTAATAACATAATAATGGCGATAGAGATCCGCTACGTACAAGTTCGTCGCGGCTTCTTGTCAAGATAATTCGCGCATTAAAATTGACTCGTTGTAGAGCAGACAAAGAAATACATAATTTCCTTTCGTGTTACCCACAAACCACAGAGCGACGTGGGTTTCGCAGTGATCGCCTCTGAACAGGGACTTATTGTGGAGGCCCCATACATTCACAAAAAAACGGTAGTGCGTTAGGGTTGTCATGAATCCGCTCTTTGAAGTGACACGTATCAGAGGTACAGTGCCCGATCCGAAAATATAATGATCAGGGCTCGGATGTACTAAAAATCACAAAAAAATTCACTTAAAAAGTTCAAAATATGCACTAAAAAGTTCAAAATATGCGCTCAAATCCAATTAAATGCACTGAATAATTCTAAATATATACTTAAAAAACAAATTACAAATGTACCTACTTATTGCTAAAAAGTACAAGTCTAAATTGGATTAGTTTAATAATATTAGTAAACTCGTTCATATAAATTAATTTGTATTTAAATAACAACCATGTAAATTCTGACGGTTAACTTACGGCAAATTTAAAACCATATCTGACGTATTTATTTCCCCTTACTAAAAACTCGCACCCAGCACAAACAACTTATAAAAAATTTCTATAATACTTTTCATGAGTCATTTAACTCACACATAACTTATTCTTTAATTAATAATAAAATGTCTGAACTAAATAATTCCGTATCACAGACATGTAATATAAAATATCTTCAAAATTGACGTTTGATATAATTGAGCCCAAGTACGTATAGAAATTGGAAGGTTCTTTCCAAACAGTCCTTACTAACTGCTTTTTTTTAAACTAATAACTATCAACCCTTGTGTCTAACTCGATGTGAAAGATTTTAATAATATTCTAGTCTATATTAATTCCTTTACACAAAATAAGAGTTACTTTTATAAGCATTATCTTTGAAAACATAATGCCTGGAACGCAAATATTGATGGCACCAAATGGGGGTCACAAATATTTACACTTTTTTTTCAATTGTCCTATCACTCATTGTATTTTTTAAATCACATCCACCATCACACATTACTCGCAAAAAACGATTCTGCATCTTTGACAGCTCCAAAGTCTTTATAAAGAAGCTGTTAAAACTACTTCTACGACTAGATCGGAAAATCAGCCACCAAAAACTAGTTGGAAACTAACCCGAAGACTCGTAACATTCGCGAGGAATCATTAAATTTTAGAGCCTTATCAAGACACAAGAAGCAAGTGAACAGGGTTTGTGTGAGGGGGAGCAGGACCGTCCATGAGCAAGCGGCGACGCTGCAGAAGCACTCGTGATAACACTGAGCTTCCAACGACCAACTGATAAACGTAGTGAAGACAAAAGGCATTCACAATGAAAATTGCACAATTATCCATAATTTTCCATGGAATATTGATTGAAAGTAATAGAGAAGTTCCTCAAGAACTCTGACTGTAAAGGATGCGATAAATTTTCAACGGTTAGGAATTATTCGTGTACATCATCTTAAGTCAAATATCAATTCAATACAGCAATCATCAGGTTCAGTTTCTTAACCTGCTCGACAGATACCAAGATTCAAGCCCTATTTGATCCACGCAATTACCCATTCCGGAAGAATACTTTATACAAGATGAGATAAATTATTTTTTGAAGAAACAAAAAAAACCTGCTTTCAAGAGAATTTTCCAACCTGAATGGTAAATTATCAAGGAGCGTTCCATACCTGTCTGAAATATTCCAACTAACCTATCAAGAAGGATTATATTATCAGTGTTAAAGTGTATCCTTATAACACGAAGCATAGTTTGTTACGCTGCCCCTTCTTTACGCGTGGCATATCAAATTTAGGTGAAATTATCTTTACGTCGCTAAAGAACCAACAAACAAATATGTGAAAATATTTGAAAATTCGCTGGGGTAAACTCAGTGTACACTAAGTAGACTGAACTCAGCACAATATTAATTGCAAAAATGCATCACACCAAAATGCCCATTAACTTTTCTACTGCATCATCGAGTCACGCCCAAAGCGTGAAATCCAATAAAATCAACTCGTTTCGTAAAATGAATCTCATTTTAAAGCTGACATATTGTCATGCAAAGGCAAATAACAATCAACAGATAACAAAATGATAGTTACATTTCAAACAAATCAGTTGAACATTATGTCCATTCGCAAATTAATCAGGGTTGCCAATTACCTTACTTTTGATCCTCCAAAAAAAATGGCCAAAACCACGTGAGAATTCTTTAAAACCCGTTCAGAGAATTTCTTGACAATGAAAAAAGTAACGGTTTCTTTTTCACTCCATCTCTGCGTAATATAATTTAATTTGGCAGAAATAAGGTACATAATTAACTCAATTTTGTACGTATTGTACGATTGAATTTGATTATTCGTCGAAATGAATGAGGATGCTCAAATTCAATGAACAACTACATAAACAATATGTAACACGTAAATGTATATTATATTATACAGTGATTAGAAAATCATTCTTCTTCATTAAAATAGAAAATCATGTTCGCAAAATACTTCATCTACGCCTGCTTGGAGAAATTTCTTCAGAAAAACTGCATCCGAGCGTTCAATTTTCCTAGTGTCACCTGTTAAGGGTCTTCGGCTATGACCATTTCACATTGTTGTCCAATCGATCGCAAGCCATTCCTCACCGAATTCTTTTCTAGTACTCTCCTTTCACTCCAGGTCTCTGCTAAGTCCAGATCCAGACATCCGTCACGATTTACATTGATTCAACCCTTGAATTAGCGATTTCGCGCGAGCGAGCGCGCGTCGAGGTCATGTGATTCTCGTCCTTCGCGAACTCACTTCCGCAGGCGTAGATTCCTCCCTCCGAAGGCGCTATGCCTCCCTGGAGGTCATTGCGGCTAACGAGATTGCAATTGCATTGGCAGGACATGTACACGCCTCGAGAGCACGTGCAAACACTGACCGCGCATTGCTCGTGGTGCTTCGCAAAAACGTCATCTCGAAACATAGCCTCTATGAGAAGATTACATCAACTTTGATCAATTCCAGAGGTATATTCTCACACACTAACGTCTCCGCAGGCGCTCCAATACTGTGATGAAGGAAGATGACACGGCTGTAGCCTGTTATGCCAACCAAAAACGTTTCATCCCATTGATGACTTATTCCGAAAGATCACTAGATTCTTAGCAGCGGAAGACACTCTGTAAGTGCTGCCCACACAACTAATTCAGAAGCTAGGATAAGTCGTGCAGACACTTATTTCAACCTCAAACCTCGCGAACCGCTCACATGATGAGGAACAAAACTAAACGCAAACCATGTGGAATATAGAGGTCGAAACTTTAAATGAGGACAAAACGTGCGTCTAAACCTGAGATATCAACAATATAGAATTTATTCCGCTAGGAAATAATTCAACAATTTCAGAAATGAGCCAATGCGTTAAAGATTTTTTTCAAATTTATTTTCAGTAATCTTTGGAAACACTCTCGAGGAAGCACATAGATGCGTACTACTTAATGATTATATATAAGAATTGTTCCTGTAGCCACATCTCCACAAATTTATTGTCGACTGAAGTGACCTCGTGAGGATGCCACTGAGAAAGACACGAAATCATTGAAATATTCTTGGCAATCTGAGCAATTTCTTCCATCTACTATATTGCTCACTGACGACGGAATGGATTTGAGAGAATTGCCATGAACTGAATACCCTGCGAAGTTTGTGTCTTAGAGAAATAGTTAATCATATCTTCATGCGCGGTGTTAATCAATTTTTGATTTATCATTCCGCTTTCCACTTCAATGGTTTTTCTTCCTCATTAGGAGTGGCATATATTGCTTTTTCTGCACAAATCTTCGTGTTTCATTACTTATTTAAATAGTTCAACAACTATGGTTAATATTCTTTTTATTTTGTTGTTCCATAAATGATAAACAATACTCCTGATCAAAGTAGATGAGCCAAAGAGAACGAAATCTTTCAAAATTCTAAATTTTAAGAAAAGGATGCAATAATGCATGCCGAAATCGATTTTAGCATTACATTAACACCTTACCATTGAAGCAATATATAGACGATTTAATAATGTATTGCAATGGATGCAATACATTGTCCCTAGTGAGAAAAGAATTTATGTTGAAAAATAAATCACATAAACTTTTAAAATATTTTATTGGGAACATATTGTTAAGAGAGATTTAAATTTTCGTTGGCGGATTTCGTCCTGTCCGCCATTGCCTCCTTCGACATGGGCAGGTCATGCTACTTACGAACGGGGTCGAGTGGTTGCCAAGTTTATTTTATTTTCTTCGTAGACAACTGTTTTGTTTGGAATTTGATTGCCGTTACTAATTACTATTATTCGTAAACGGAACCCATAAAGTATTGCAAATATGAACAAAGATAATTAGACTTTTGAATGATTTGACTAACATAACCCAGAACAATTTAAGAATATCTTCCCTAATTCGCTCGAGCGGAACGTGTGAACCCGCTTGTATGGATATAGTGCGGAGTCTTCCGGGCAGCAAGGCGACTAGACATAGCGAGAGCAGAAGACGGTGCAGCAATTGTGGTCGGGTTTGCGAAGGCGGGGAGCGCGAAGCAACTGGCGAGAAGGACGAACCAACTGCTAACCAAGACATGTAATAGAGGGTCATGCTTGACACATGCCCCGCAGCGTCGCAGAGCGCAACAAAAATTACAGCGATGCAATGCTTCCCACCCGTGAAACACAACGCGCCATTATGATTGGCCTCACCTCTCGCAGTCATGGCAGTCTCCAGCCGCTGTAACCATTAGGCCGCATAACACTGTAGCGAGCAGCTTCCTTGCAATTCCGCGAGACAGCTCTGTTATTAGAACGCAACTCACTAAGAATACTAACAATACTTCATCTGGAGTTACAAATGATAAAAATGGGAAATTACGTATATTCTACATTCCTTCTTGTTAAGTGTTGCGAGGAAGTTAGTACACTGTAGCGTTAGAAGATCAATATTTATACACACATTCCACGAGTAGCAACTAATAACTGCTTCACGTTTCACTGTTCTCGATTACGCACGTATCGTCATTTTTACCGAATTACGAGGTCTTCTCTTTGAACTCGCAAACTTCTAAAGCGTACAGACGGAGAGACGGAAGAACACTCTTCCGAGAACGCGTCGTGACAATCTTAGAGTGAAATATTTTAGTTACAGCCGGGTGAACTATTTCTCCATCAAAAGTAAATAAAAGTAACTACGTATTTCGTAAGTCATTCGTCTCATTTCGAGAAAGAAAAAGGTCGCGATGACGCCCAGAATCAAAACTCGGGGACATGGGGGTTTTGGCTTAAATTTAGAATTTAATTTTTCTAAATCTGAAGATTTTTGAAAAGAAACATCTGGGAGAGTTCATTACATACCTTGGCTACATATTAAATTGGTAATTGTCTCACGATATCTTTCACATTATTTCTTTCGTCAAATCAAGGAGTACTTCTTAAGTCAAACCTCTAATTACTTCTTAGAGGGATACGTTCGCATACACTATGAGGTGCTTTGGTACTGTAGGTAATGACGTGCATTTCTGTCCTTCTTTATATAAGTTGCGAAGAAAAGGAGGTTGAAAATCCAAACCCTACATTAGAAAAATCCTAAGCACACTTTTGAGTTACAAAAGAATTCAAACCACGATTTCTTCAGACAAATTGCATAAATACGGTTTTACTTATAATCAATATAAATATGATGTCATTGTCGTGCTACAAGGACAAAACATCTAAAAAAATTCGTATGAACGTTATTGCTGACGTGAAGACTAAACGATTGCAGTACAAGCTGGAGTTCATGGGTCACATGGGTCTTGTTCTATCACACCGTGGAACCTGGCTGCTCCTGGATTTTTTTAGAAAACCGAAATGCCAACTAGCCTCAGTCACCCCCCACCTTTAGAGGCGGAGAGTTCAGTCATGAATTCCCACTAAGATGATGTGACAATGCATAGCATATCACGAGGGTCGTCGAGCAAGCACAAAATTCGGAGAGTATTCTCCATTCCCAAGTGGCACATAATTAATAAGCGAAGATTGACTCTTTACCCGGTAATTCTCTCAATATGGTAGGCAGGGATAACTGTATTTGCGATGCAGGTTGAATATCTAGTTCTACAAGAGTCTAATTTAACATTTCTGTCACCCCTTCAGATCAATAAAAACCGGAGTATAAAAATTAGGTTAGAAAAGTAATAATAAATTATTCCTTGCTGTTTTGTTTCATAACCAAAGCTCAAGGTTTATAAGAATTTTCAGACTCCAATATAATGTGACTTGAGTGTTTTCAACTGCAAAACCTGAAGTAGCGCTGGTAGATGATCGACAGACACCGAAAACGGAGCCGGCGCAGGGAGAGTTTACGAGAGAGAACGGGAAACTGACAGTCCGCGTATTATCGCTTCTGAAATAATGAGTTACTACAATACTTCTAGGGTTCAATACAAGTTGGAAGTTCATCTTTCCTATGGAGCATTTCGAGATTTGGCTCTGGAAGCTGGGCAGATAAGCGTTACGGAACTGTAACTTTACTCAGTCCGTTCTTACTTTGCACTTCGCTTTGTCCTGCTCACCCTAGTTTTTATGGAAAATAGCAATGTTGGATTGCTTGGTGTTCAACGGTAAACTGTTCCAGTAATACTGGCTGACCCTACGTCCGGCGGCAGCTGACCCCACGCGATGACTCGCCGATGGAATAGTTTGGGACAATATATAAAATTATAATTTTATATATTCCTAAACCATATACTCGTTCTTGGAAAATTTTATCACAAACATGGGTCTTTTTGAGACAAACTGAACACAAAATTTGCACTTGTTAACACCATCAGATAGGAAGATTGAGATACTGAAGCAGGCTCTTACATGAATTAGAAATTGGAAGAAAGATAGAGAATCTGGAAGCATTGAGAGTCTTCTCATCATATCAGATTTTGAAATGCGTTTTATCAGATACTTTGAGCCATCCGTCGAGCTTTTTTTTCTTCTTCAGATTTCTCGTAATTCGACTCAAAGATACGGGGCAAGTTCGTGCTTTTGCTTTACGTAATAAGGAAGCAAACCATTCATCAGAAGTCAACGGCCGATGACCCACAACGAATTGCACTATTCTGAGAAAAATAGCTGTCTGGAATTTGTGTAGGTGGCTCCGTGGCACAAACCGTGATGGGAGAAAGATAAGAATAAAGCAAAATTGTATTTCCTATCTTTATGAAGTATTCCCGCAGGATAACCGGGTTAATGGAACTCGTGCCAAGAGGTACATGGTAATAATCCGCTTTAACCGTTCGCTGTCCCGGGTCTCTTTCTTCACGTCACTTTTTCTTAAATAACTTCAAGAGATGCGAGTTACAAACTAGAGATATCCTAATCTCATCGTGACATAGATTACATACTTCAAAAGACAAGCACAAATGAGTTCTACCAAAAATTAATGTCTTCCTAATATTTTAAAATGATGTAGATAAATAAAGATGAGGATATGATTTCTGCTGTAATCAGATATCGGGGTACGTCAATATTATTGAATCCCCAACCAAAAGTTAAAATTTGTTCGATTTGATGCAAGAAAACAAAACGAATGATTTTGCAGAGATACTATTTTTAAAGAAACAGAAACCGTTATAACGTTTTTGTTTTACTATTTAGGTAATGTACTTCTAACGGCTGAAGGAAAAATATCCAAACGCACCTTGGTTCTTGATTCACTGCAAAAAGGAAAGAAAAAGACTGGACTGGCGTAAGATAACTCGCCACCATTTATCGCGTGTCTGTTCACACGAAACTACTATTGTAATGTTATACTACAGTACTTTTGGTCTAATTAATTTGATCTCGAGTGGGACGATTCTAAAATATTATATTTTTTTCTGTTTAACTTTGACTAGTCCTCAAATATTATTTTACAATTCCATTTAAATAAGCAAAATTACGAAGGTTAAACAAGCTTTGAACATAGAAGTTGAACCATTGCATTAAGTGGTTCTTTTAACACAAGTTCTATCATTACTTAAAATTAACTTTTTTTGTGCGTAAAAAGGTTTAATTGAAGATTGTAAAATTTTATTTATTATTTCAGTTGTTAACTTATTTTGATAGTTTGAGATTTAATCTATTATCTTAAACGTATCACACTGTTTAAATTGCGATTATAATTTAAACATGTTAGTTCAATTACGTGAAGTTTAAATCGAGTTTTTGTAGTACTATGGGTCTACTCGAACTACGGTTTAAAAAGTCACAATACCATTTGATGCTGATGAACTTCACACGAGGTCCAACAGAGCAAATGGTCATAATCCAACTCTGATCAATATTTATCACACGACTCCACGGTGCAATTGAAGGGAAAAAGCACACTCGAACGTCCTTGGTTCTCACACAAGATTCCAGCGTCTCTCACTATTGTTAAATATGAACCTTCCTAATACCAACTACACAAAAAAGTAAAATAATTCAAATTGTATTCCACCACATCATTTGCTACGGGATTGTGCGATATACGCAGAGGAGAAAGGTTGGTTTATTCGACAATACATGCGCAAGAACGTAATTGACACGAGAGAGAGTAATAAGCTAATAGAAACAGAGACGAAGTACTTACTATTAGAGGAATATTTAAATAAAATTAGTTTAGTACGAACAGCAGTATGGTAGAGGAAGAAACAGCACAAGAAGACAAGATACTGAGAGACCCTCGTATTGCTATAGCTAGAGACTCAAAGGTCAAAAGAAAAGAAATGAAAAAAAACCAATAACTATTGAATGAGATTGTAATAAATGCGCTAGGATTGGTATGTAATAGAATGTTATAATGGAACTGTGTAATGAGGTAGAAAACTATTCACGATGAGAATGAAGTCGCTGTATGAGTACGTAATGACCTATTCGCGAGGCTAATATTTGTTGTCGAGACGTGGGCGAAGTATCCACCGCAAAATTGAACGCAAATCAGAGAGAGACATTAATTTTTTACATGTGGCACCCCATTCACATATTTCGATTCCTTGAGTTCTGTCCACGTTTCGAGAGGAGTGTCCACTTGGTCTCTGTGATGTTTTCTTCGGTTTTCGTCTCCACTTCGAATCATCCAGCGTCAATATAATAAGCGAGAACCGATTCAGAACTACATTTATCTTGGTCTGGAACCGAAAAGTTCAAAATGTTTGGATCTCTTACGAGCGCAACTTAAATTTTAAGTCGAATAAAAATTGTAAATTATAGTGAACTTGTTTCAATGCTGTTTTTACTAAAAGTATTTAGTTTTATGACTTTTGGCAAGATGTAACCGAATGTAAATGTATTTATTGCTTCATTATGTAACTTAAATTATGTTGCGTCAATAAAATATTTCTCCCCATTCATCTTATAAGGGAAACGAAGATTCAAATATTTAAAAAGTGCTGCTTCTTAATTAAAGTTATAAATCTATCAATTGTTCACGAGTCACAACTGAAATTAATCTGAACTTGTTCCTTCACCGACCGGCACGTTGAGATGATTAAGAGTCTATAGCGGCGGTTTATCGCCTCACCCACCCTTTTGTATTCATTTTATTAAATGGAACCCCCCAACCCATATCCCTCATTTTTATCACATAGCTAATCTTCACATCAGTAAATAATAAAATAACATACATGAAAATTTATGACCGTTCAAAATCGAAGTTGAAATGATTATGCCCCCTCCACTTAAGGCGACTATACACAATTACGTTGCCCAACAAGTTTGGTATTAAGTGTGTCAAGTAAGTTTGACGCTAGGTTCGGTAATGCATCCAACAAGTAAACTTCAACTTCTTTTTATTGAAACTTGACATGACGACCCAAGTAAGTTTTGATGTGCATGGACGCCTTCAGATCGGTTCAGAATGCCGAAAATTTAGTTGGACAAAAGTTCAGTCGACTTGAATAATAATAATAATAGTCCGTGCCACCGAGGGGAAGTAATTTAAACGGGATTTAACGTAGAAAATCTACCTTTCTGAGACCTTTAAACCTTACCTTGTTTTCCAATGTTTTACCATTGAAATGTGAATTCAAAAGTCTGGGTCGCTGAATACTAATCCAATGCTTAAAAGTTGTTTTGAAAGTTGACAACTGTTTTTTTTTAGGAAAGGACGTTTCTCTATAGGACTGGACTCTAAAGGACTGGACAGCGACGGTGCGTTGTGAGAAAAAAATTAAGGTACACCATTAATACTTATTTTTGGCGTATCCCTGAATCCTACCCGAGGTTGGGAACCACTGATGTAGTGAACCATGTAGCGGAACCAAACCCATATTTAAACGAAGTCCCAATCTTAGCTTTCTAATCGTATCCAAATAGTGATAAACAGCATTATTTTGGACGAAAAAATATAATTGACATTTTCTTCATATTCACGAATTGGGATCCGAGAACGTCAAAGCTATGATTCCAAATGTGGACGGAATTTAAGTGAAAAACTTCCGTGCACTCTATAACTCAATATTTGATTCATATGTCAACTTGATATAAATATTTTAATTTTTGAATCAATTTTTTAATTTTTTTACATTCCCTCGGCACAAGAAAACAATCACCAGATTTCTCTTAGATGTTTCATGTAATATTGCAATATTTATGGAAAACGTGTAACATACGTTTCATACGACCCACCACGATAATCACTATCTTCATACGAAGGTTTAGGTGAACCGAGTCTACATGCGAATGAAACATTTTTTGAGCACTGACGATGTACCATATTTTGGGATCAAACGGGATGAGTCACTGTTGTCACAGTGAAGCAATAAAGTAAATTATCATCTCATTCTTCGTACACACTACACACAATTGGGTTATGTAAGGTCTGGGTCTTTTGCTCCTCTTTAGCTATAGAGTTCAAAAGATTAGTTTGACACGGCTAATGGTTGTTTTTGTTCCCCTTCAAACCACTCCATTAAATTACAGCAGTTCTCTCCAGACAACTTAGATTTTCGTGTTTGAGCTATCTTCCCATTCGATATTTCCCGCCAACAATGAAACGTATGCAATCGATCCCTGTCATTCTGGAGCATCGCATTCACGATTGCTGAAGCACTTTCTCAGTAAATAGGGAAGAGTGGAGAGAGGTCTTTAGAACCAAAGGTATATGATCATGGTCATCCCAGTCAGTTTTGAACTTCAGATACCATTCATACTGTGGGGGAGTGGAGAGCCAAATAGTTCTTTTTGGGGGAACGATTGTTTATGGTACGATTGCTTATGGGATATTTCGTCTTAAATCTATAGGAACGAAATACAAAAAGGGGTGCGAGGAAAAACAGTCGGAAAATTCCAAAAAAAGATATTTGACGTTTGTACAAAAGTCATAAATGATCCGTCGAACGAGTGATCGGTTTGGCTTAGTCATCTTTAAAGATAGCCACGATCTTTCATTTTCTTGTCTTTCCTCTCGACATATACGCTTCACCCAACAATTCTTTCTCCTCACGCAACATGTTTACAGCAAGTGTAGTGGACAGCAATATCTCCGAAACAAACAGTTTCAAGAACCACGATGTTTCAGAAACTCCTGCCAACTAGTATTCTGGAAGAAACTTACACAATTACATTGCTGATGGAAGGTACAGAGAGAAGAGCAGGGGCTGGTTCAATCCAAGTGCGGCCTTTTTTCAATTGTGACACGTCATGACAATTTCCAATAATACCTGCAAAGGATAGGGAGAGAGGAAGAAGGAACATGTATGTATATGAGGGAGGAGGCAGAGACGAAAGAGCATGTTTTGTGGAGTTTTGGCTTACATGGAAACGAGCGTGAAAACTTTGAGAGTCATGAGGTAGACGGGAGTAACAAATATTTTGAAGGGAAAAACAGTTCAAAAAGAAAGAGACTTAGGAATAAAATAAGAGATGTAATAAAAGGGTAGTAGAGAGTAGGGCAATAGCCTAACATGATGCTTAAGTGTTGTAAAGAAATGGATACAGAAAAAGCACCCTGTAGTGACAAAGTAATAAACAGGGTAGCATTGTTGTATGGTTAAAATATTACAATGCATTTAAATAAATTGAAAAAAAATTGTATCCTAAACATTGTTTACCAATGAATATGTGGCTTCGGAAGTTCGATGCAACCCAGCAACAAAGAGTGCTCGCGAGTTCGAGGTGAGAAAATTGCAACCTATTCCTTCAGACCTCTTCTCCACGCGGAGGTGGGTCACGGGGGTCTGGTGAGGAGCAACGCACTGCCAGCGGTGACGCAGAAGAGGACGGAGAAGTAGGACGCAACCACCTAAATGGCAGTCGCCCGGCCCGGGGCGACCAAGGCTCGCACTGAGACACTTACTGAGTAATTCATTCCAAAATATTAATTTCCTTGTGGATGACCTCCTCACCTCGCCCTCCCCAGGTTCCTGCGGCGCAGGGTCCGCCTCACTCGCTCGTTGCGAAGGAAAAGCAGCGGGGACTGTTGCTGGAGAACACTGCTCCGTCCTCGTGCTTCAGCTGGGAAAGGAAGCGATCTTCCTCGTGTTGGTTCGTAACCACGGAAGGCGCGAATGCGGGCACAACGCTCTTCGCGGGGAGAGAAACAGTTGCGACAAAAACATTCCAAAGATACTCAGCGACATCTTTCCCTCGAAAACCTATCGAGTCATGAAGCAGTGGAAAGCTATGAAACGAACTGTAAATGTTTGCTGGAACGGGGGAAATGTCAATGGAACTCTAAGCAATCTTAGTTTGAATAAAGTGTCATTTTTAATAACCTCTAATACATTTCGTGCAAAAGAAAATTAAGGTCGTGTTAAGAACTACACTACTCAAAGCATCCTGACTCACGTACCGCTACTACGAATGGTTGAAGTGTGTCCTCGATTTATTTTGCAAGTTTTAACGGTATGTAAGAATGCTAATGTAGAGTGATCCACCACTCGCTTCTCGCCGTTCTATAGAAAAGAGGAAAATTTATTTCACAATTGTTCTTCCAGATTAAGTCACAATGATCAGAAGCAATGGTACAGATTAATAAGAAAAGAAAAGTATAATCGTTTCTTTCCCATAATACGGTCTGCAAGAAAAGTTTTTCAATTGTGTTACACGTACAGTCGCGTGAAAAAGTATTGTCAAAAGATCTTGTATCTTGTTACAAAATATCTTGATCACAAGATCTTTTGTAAGCAAAATTATGAAACTACAGCAAATGTTTTAGAAATATTTGCTTGAATTTTATCATTCTTTTCTTAGACAGGTAAATTGCATTTCATTTAGATAAATTAACTTAATAGACGTAGAATACACTTTTCATAAACTGAAATGAAAGATATGATAATGATAAAATGCATAGGCGGACAGCAAACGCACTGCAGATACGAAATACATCAATTTTTGTCTACAACATTTACATAACATTTTACGATATTTATTAGACTGATATGTCGCTATTTGTTTTGAAAAAATATTTTGAATGTTTATTTTACATTCAAATTTCAAATAAAAGACAGTAATAAGTTCATCTAGCAACTTTAAGCATGAATAGAGCACTGGAAAACGACCAAAATATAGAGGACAACACGCCAGAAGTGACCCTTTCACTATAAATTTTTTCTCACTCTATGCTGCAGACGGAGAAACATGTATGATAAAGTACCTGCAATGGGTATGCACTACTAGTTTCACATTGTTTCTATGTTCCTTAATCCTTGTTTGTCCAAATGTCTGCCTGTCCAACATATGTGCTGTCACACTCCTTTCAATTTATTTTGTAGACTACATGAGTAACATTCATTTTTCCAGTTTATCCTTTTCCAATTTATTCCTTGTGGTTTAATTTGTTAGTTGATGGAAAGACAACATCAATATCATATTTTTTCATTTTTTGTTTTAGGTTATCTGACAGTCCTTTAATATAAGAGAGTGCCAACATTCTACGAGTGTCTAAATTTTAACCTTTCACATACATTACTTTATTTATCCCCTCATTTTTCCTGTGTTCTAATGCCTTTAATCTTCTTTTCACAAATATGTCGATGAACTTTGTTGGGTAAATACTTTCCCTTAGTATATCATTAACAAGTTGAATATTTTCTTTATGGAACCTATTATCAGATAACCTAATGGATCTATCAACTAAGCAATTAATAACACTAATCTTGCGATTTATAGGATGAGCTGACAGAAAATGTAAATACCTCACAAGAAATATATCTTTCCTATATCAGTTGGTAATTAGCATCCAAAAAGTAAACACATCCTCTGGTTTCAATCTCATGGGTAAATGCTAATCTAGAATGATAGCTATTAAAACATTTAATATTTGTGTTATCTTGTCACAAGGAATCACAAGTAAGGTGTCATCAACATATATTACATACTGCATAGGAGTGAAATCTAATTGTTGTAAGCACCATAATACTGAATCCTCCATCATAATATCAGCTAATATTGGTGACCCGTAGGACTATCAAAGGTCGGTTTATACAAATGGTCTTGAAATGTGAAACAACGTATAATAAGTATTAATTTAACAGCATCCATGAATTGGGTCCTAGGTATCAAAGTACTATCCGCAATATAACTCCACCTCATCACCATTTCCTCTTCCTATCTCCACACCTNTTTCTTCTCTTTTCCCCGTTCTTTCACCTACTGCTTCCTCATCTCGCACGTCCTCATCTATTCCTCCTGCCGCCCCCATACACAGTTACAACTTGCGCTCAGGAGTACGATGTGGAACTCGAAGGTGACAATAACGTTCAGTTGCAGTGTGCGGACTTGATGCGGAACAAGAAGCTGTACCAAATTCAAATTCCTCTCCACAATCTAACGTCGATTCCATTTCTCGTGAGTCACAAACTCTTTGCGAAAATAAAATAATTATACTTCATCATAATGTCCAATCCCTTTCAAACAAATTAACAGATATTGAAATTCNACAAATTGACAGACATTGAAATTCTGGTACACGAAAATCGATTCGATTTGCTATGCCTCGCAGAGCATTGGCTTTCAACTAAGAACATCAACGATACTGCTATTTCTAATTATTATTTAGCAAGTTCGTACTATCGGAAAAATTTTAAAGGCAAAAATCCCCACGGAGGTAAGTGTATCTACGTACGTAATGATATTTTATCTTCTCCACTGACAGGCTACGAGAACTTCTGCGTAGATAGTGTGTTCGAACTTTCTGCAGTTAATCTGACCGACACCGGTATTGTTGTTTTGTGTATTTATAGACCTCCTCAATCAGATCTTGACATTTTGTTTAGGAACTTCGAAATTGTTTTAAAACATATCACACATAAATCTACTAAATCTATCGTTATATGTGGTGATTTCAACATCGATTTCCTGAGTACATCCGACTCTGCACATTCACCAGTTAATCGATTCAAGAATCTTATCGACTCCTTCAACCTTATTACTACGATAAACGACCCCACTCGCCTCTCCGGCTCATCTCAAACATTGCTAGATCAAATTATAGTCAACAATGGAATCTCGTATCTCTCTGAAGTGTTTATCGCCGGATACAGTGATCACCTTGCTCAAGTATTGACAATTAATAATAAACTAAAACCACTTAAAATCCTTTACAAATTTACAAGAGAGTTTTATGACATAAATAAATCCATTTTTATAAATTATTTGCGTAAAGAAACATGGAAAAATGTTTACAATTGCCAATACACCGACGACAAATTCAATGTATTTATATCAATATTCCTAAAGCATTACAACTCTAGTTTTCCCATAAAACGCAAGTTAATTAACACAAAGAAATACAATAGATGGTTCACCCTAGGGATAAGAATTTCTTCAAAAAACAAACGCCGTTTATATTATCTTTCAAAACGCTATAACCAGCCACCCGAATTCCATAATTATTTTCGTAAATATAAGACTATTCTTCGAAAAGTAGTCTATGCAGCTAAAGTTATGGAAAACGACAGGAATATAAAAAAACCAAACAACAGGATGAAAGACATGTGGAATATTGTTAACAATTACACGTCAACTTCTGAAAATCGCGAAGAAAATGTTTCTTTACTAAACGATGGCAAGATCGTGTCAAATCCTCAGGACATCGCAAGTTTGTTTAATTCTCACTTCTCAGAAGTTGGTAAAATAACGAACTCAATATATCCAAATCAATGTCCTCCAATTATATCCACCCACGTACCCAATTCTATGTTCACTTCCGAAACTAACGCCAGTGAAGTCATGGAAATCATCAGCTCATTAAAAAAAAAATTTTCAACACGCATAGATCAGTTTATTGTAAAATTTTCGTCCCATGCTATATTAAATCCACTCATAAATATTTTTAATAGTTCTTTATTGGAAGGGGTTTTTCCTAATATATTTAAGAGAGCTAAAGTGAAACCTTTACACAAGAAAGGAAACAAACTTAATATTGGAAATTACCGACCAATATCTCTACTACCCACTTTCTCAAAAATCCTAGAAAAATTATTCTATAAGCGTCTTCTAGATTTTTTATCAAAAAATAACATTCACTCTGACGATCAACACGGTTTTAGGAAATCCTGTTCCACTACAAGCACCATATCTTCCTTCTTAAACGAT